>WPIO01000015.1:3187500-3375000 GCA_009760855.2 Cristatella mucedo
AGCTGCTGCGCTGTAGCCTTCGCCGTAGCCTGCCGAAACGGACTGTTCTGCCGAAGAATGCGAGACTGGATTGATGCCGAGACTTGATGCTAGTGGTAAGCGTAATAAGTCGCAATCGCAAGCCGCCGGCGCGTGGAGGTTTGCTCATCCTTTTGCTGTGTGCAGTAATTTTCTAGTTTCGAGATCGCTCCAGGCATTAACACACGTGGGTGCAGCTGAAGTCACACGTGCTCGCTGCAGTGGCTGAGTCAGGATTTTCATCTGGGGGAGGGAAAAGAACTGCACAGTAGGGAGCAAGACGAGCAAGATTTTCATGCAGGCGGGGCTAGACCCGAAATTAATGAAACAAAATCATAGCGTAGCATAATCGCAGCATCTATTCCACACGAGCCGCGGCCGCGGTGGCTCATCGAGTGTAATTTAAACATTATTTTATTAAATTAATTACATTAAATTTATTTATTATTATTATTTATATTTATTACATTTATTATATTAAAATTATTTATTATTCATTATTAGAATTTATTTCGTCGTCGCTGACGGTCGGGGCGGGGTAGGGGCGTAGGAATAGAGGGTAGGGGGTCCAGGTCGCTGCTTCACTCTGTGTGTGTGTGGGGGGAAGGAGGGGGTAAATACCTCCCTGCTCATACCTCCCTGGCTCTGCCACTCGCGTAGTAAGTAGCGTTTGCTGGCTGCCCCGCTCTCCGCCAGTCGGGGCTGCAGACTCTGCGCATGCGCTACAGCTACAGCTGCAGAGATCAGAGTGCAAAGTCCTTCGGCAGTTCTCGACCGCTGCAGCGCACTAACGAGTGCGAACAATCAGCAGATGCTTCAGAGAGCTATTCCACGGAGTAAATGTTTCGAAAAGCTGCATTCTCTGACGTAGAACCTTTGCGATCGATCCACTTCGGTGGGGGGCGTCGTCGGGGGGGGGGGATGTTATCTTTCTTTGCAGCCCTGCAGTAGCCATTGTAGTGTTAAGGGGTAGCTTTCTCATTCAAGTAAGAGCGACTACGACTCGCTCGCTTACTGGCTCTGCGTTCACCTAGCAGGAGAAGGAGCTCAGACGCGAGAGGAGGAAGTTCCCGCTGAAGCTCCGTTTCGAGGTGTGAAAGTCAAGCGTCGATACTTGGCCTTGAACTCGGTCTCTGTAGATTTTTCTTATCATCCCGGCCGACTGCGGCCTTAATTTAAGGAGAGGGCAGTGAAACGTCTGCATGCATGCAAGATAGTGCCGGTGCTCAAGAGTCTTAGCATTTCCTGAGTTATGAGCGTTTGGACGTCACACACGTGTCTTATTCTATGGTATAGACACTACAAACCGGACACTGGTAGCGACGACCTGTCGCTTGTACTTGAGGCTTCTAACTAGTGAGTTATACCCGACGGCACGTGTCTTGTGCACACGTGCCTCTCGGTGGCTGTGGAGTAGATTATTCTATGTTATTGGCATGGAATTTTCTTGTTTCTGATATGAGCGCACCCGTGTAGCAATCGCGACTCGTTAGCAGTGCTTAGAGGTGCTAGCTCTGCCAGTATTCGTCACGCACCGACTGGTACCTAATACTGGTGCTGTGTGTGTGTCTGTGTGTGTCTGTGTGTGTGTGTGTGTGTGTTTGTGCATGTGTGCACGTGTGTGCGTGCGGTGCGTGCGCGTATGTGATTCCTAGGAGCTTGAGTTCAGGAGCCGCTACATCGCTTTGCAACAGGCTCCGTTGATGTCGGAGGAGCACACCTCTGGACACAGAGCAGCTCTGTGTCTGTCGGAGGAGCACAGAGCTGCTCTGCAACTGCACAGTTGTAGTCGGTAGCCAGAGGCGGTCTCCACTTGCGCTCCGGATCGAAACGTCGTTGCCAAGGCGAGCGAGGGCAGGAATGCGCCTTCGCGAGCATCAGATGAGGCTCGCGGCAGTCGCGACGATGCACGTAGTTAAAGCCTTCCCAGCAGTTTGCGAGCGAGAGCCTTGCACCGAGCTCTCGATGGGCGCCCACGTGACTCCGTCCCAATGCCGAGGTGAGAGCAGTCGGCCTGCTTTTCGTAGCCGTACTGAGAGGTTGTGCAGGAAGCTGACGCTCGAAGGGGGCGGGGCGGGGGGGGGCGGTGGCGGTAGCTTCTACGACTGCAGCGTTGGCAACTGCTCTGCGTCCGCCCGTCGAGGGTGGTTCCACCCAGTTGCTGCTATCAATAGATGGATTGGTCTCGCCGCTTCGCCGCTCGCCGCCGCCGCCGCAGCCGCCGTACGATAGTTGGGGCGACGAGCATACCGATCGCGTTTGAGATCGCCGCCCTGCGTGGGGCAGCCTAATAAGTATCGTCGTCCGATGAAGGGCCACGATTCGGAGCGGCTCGCGACCCGCTGTGCCGAGGAACGCGGCGCGCGGGACGTCGCAAAGGCGGCAATCAGCGACGGACACGCTCCGGTGCGAGCCTTCGATTAGGCCGCCACAATGGATCGGCAGGGGCGGCGGGCGGCGCACTGCGGGCGTCTGCGGCGTGACTCAGCTGATCAGCCGCCGTCTGGCTGCCGTCGCCGTCGGGTCGAGCTCAGCGCGTCTACTTCTGCTGCAGCCACCACTCGACACGAGCGAGCACGTCTCGCTGGGCGCCCAGCTTGGCCACAAGCTTCGACTAAAGCTTCGCTGGCAGCAGTGTGGCGGCGGCGGCGGCGGCGGCGGCGGCGGCGGCGGCGGCGGCGGCGGCGGCGGCGGCGGCGGCGGCGGCGGCGGCGGCGGCGGCGGCGACGGTGACGGTGACGGCGCCGCCGCTCTATCGTTGCGCCTGGGAGCTCCCGACGAAGAGTGCTTCGGTTGCCTCATCGCGATAGTAATGAATGCATTGTAATAAATAGTAAAAATTGCAGTGCCTTCTCCGGCAAAGCTCTGATCTGGGACTGAAGTTTATAGCAATATTAGTCATAATAAAAATAAGAAGAAGAAAACGTTTGTATGGCGTCCCAGGAGACTCAATCTTTTTCTAGGCACTCTACATATCTCGCAATGGAAATATGTAAATTGGATAGTAATCGCACGCTCAGTCTTAGTCGGTATAAGCTTAACAATAACTACATACGCGGAGCGAGCAAATGGAGCGAAGAACAAGTGCGTTTTAGCTTTTTAGTGGCGTTAGGTCATGCGACGTCGTGTCGCCAGTCGGCAGTGAATTCTAGGCTTTAGAAGTATGCCAACTAATGGTATGGTCTCCTGAGGATTTTACGTTGGACAGACGAACAGCTAGACGAATTGAGTGAGAAGAGCAAGTGGTTCGAGGCCTAGCCTGACAGGAAAGCAGGTCGGATAGGTCGGATCGAGCTAGAGCGACAAGGACGACGAGATCTAAAAGTGAGTGACAGCCTGTTCAGGTGCGGAGCCTGTTCAGGTCTGTAATAAGTGGCTAAATATGGCAATTCCGACTTTCACGACAGGCAAGCGTAGCGGCAGAGTGTTGCACTAACAAACTACTAGCTTCTATTCTAAATTGCACAGGCCAGAGCACTTACAAGTAAGGGCAGAAGGAGAGACGAGACATCAATAATGCATGGGCTGACTTGGCTACGATATCCCTGTCTAGGCAGAATCTGAATCTTTGTAATGTTACGCAGACGAAAAGAGTCAGAACAGACTGTGGAGCAGATATGGTCGTCGAGTGGAATATCACTTTGAAGCAGGACAGCCAGATTTGTAGCACATCTATGAGCTGAGCACACACTCACTAGCAGTTATTACTATTGACTGAAATAGGATTTCAGTTTATTTTTTTCAGCCACGCATGGTTGTTGTCGTTGATCACGCCATCACTAACTATTCGATCTTGCTTCCCTCGCAGCAAATGTAAATTACATAGAAAGAGATTGAGTTCTTTGAAGGCGCCATTACAAATGTATTATTATTATTATTATTATTATGGCATGCCCTGACCTAGCCGCTTTAACGCGTACGCATTTCATGCCGGATTCGCGCTCTCGCGAGAAGGAAATTGCATGTCGATCGAATGCGTCCGAGAGCTGACGGACCGGCCGCGCGCATGCGCGGAGGCTTTGAATGCATGCCTGACGCCGTTCGCAGTGAGCACGCAGTTCCACGGGGGGAAAATGCTCTGCAATGAAATTAGTGGGCAAATATAGACAAAGAGAGCGAGAGAGAGAGAGAGAGAAAGAGAGAGAGAAAATAATTAGCGAGAATAAACTGAACGCGAGCGAGTGAAGCGGCTGGAGCAGCAAGCAAATGATTCGTGGACACGCGGGAAACACCGGACACGATAAGGCGCGGGGAAAAATCCAGCCGGAAGTGGAAGAGCACCCAGCGATAAGCACGCAACTGTTAGCCCCGGAGCGAGGTGATCGCGCATTATGAATCTGGTCGTGGATTCGAGCAATGCAGCGAGCAACAGTCGTTTCCCGCTCGTTTAAGATGAATGAGAAGGCGACGAAGAGTAAGCGAGAGAGAGAGAGGGAGAAAGAGAGAAAGAGAGAGAGAGAGAAAGGGAGGGAGGGAGAAGAGAGAGAGAGAGAGAGAGAAAGGAGAAGAGAGAAAGAGAGAAAGAGAGAGAGAGAGAGAGAGAGAGAGAGAGAGAGAGAGAGAGAAAGAGAGAAGAGAGAGAGAGAGAGAGAGAGAGAGAGAGAGAGAGAGAGAGAGGGAGAAGAGAGGAGAGAGAGAGAGAGAGAGAGAGAGAGAGAGAGAGAGAGAGAGAGAGAGAGAGAAAGAGAGAGAGAGAGAGAGAGAGAGAGAGAGAGAGAGAGAGAGAGAGAGAGAAGACGGGGCGGCTGTCGGGCGAGCGCAGAGTGACAAAGGTGCGCGAGGCTCCAGCCCGCGGCTGTCGTCACCGCCACCATAGCGGCTCTCGCACGCGCACGCTCCGCGGGAGGGCGCAGAGCTGTCGGAAGCGATCTTGCGGTCGGGTCATTGTTCCACTTGTACTGATGCGTTAAATTTACCCCGAAGATAGTTGAGCGCCGCGGCACTTCAGGGACAATCGGGTGAGTTTTCGATGGCTTAAACGCACTGGCCATTGTCCGCCGTTGCCGCTCCGACAAGCCCCTGAGTCATGAGCTCCATTGTTCAGCCTCTTTTTCCCGAGAGCTCCTCTCGATGACGAGTTCAGATCGCCACTTAGCATTTTTCTCTTTCAGCCGTCGGTGGCGCAAAGAGGCCGGCGTAATGAGGGCCCGCCCGAGGCCGCCGAGCGCCTCGTCCAGTCCTTCGCCGAGTGCTGCACCGCCGCCGCCGCTGCCGCCGCCTCGCGAAAATCGCGCTGCTCGGCGGCGGCGGCGAATCTACGAATCAGGAGCGGCCGGCGCAGCTCGCGCGACGCAGCTCGCTCGCGCCGCTCGTGGGCTGCGAAGGCGGCGAGCAGCAGCCTCGACTGCCGCTCCGGCTCTGTCGGAGAGCGCGCGGCTGCGGCGGCCGCTGCACGCGAGTCGAGCTTCCGCCCGCCCGCCCGCCAGATGACGCTCTCGTCGGCTCCGGGCGGTCAGGCAGCGCTCGAGATCGTACGCCGCAGCAGCTGCATCGTCGCGGCGAGCCAACGAGGCGACCGCGAGGCTGCGAAAAAGACTTTCTCAAACTACCGCACCGCCTTCGACGCAGTCGACGCGTTCGTGAGACGGCGCCGGCCTTCGGCCGCCGCGGCCGCGGCTCGTCATCCGCCCGCCGTCGCACGACGGCACACAAGCGGCGGCGGCGGCGGTGGCTCGACGGTAGCCGATGGGTGGAAGCGCCGGCTCAGCTCATCGCCGCCGCCGCGCGCCGGGCCGCCGCACCGTCAACTTCCGGCGATCCCGCGCCTCTCTTTCGCTGCCGCTCGGCGCGCCCGCGGCTGCGTCGTCGGAGGCAGCCGGGCGACAAGCTACGACAGGGACGCGTACGCGAGCCTGCCTGCCTCGAAGTCGCCGCGCCGCGGACGAGCGAAAGTTCCGGCAGATCGTACATCGGCAGCGGCGGCGGCGCGCTGCTGCCGCCACCGCCGCTGTGGCAGAGCCGCGGCCGGCGCATCGCGCGCCGCCGACGCTGTTCCGATAGGGGCGCCGCAGAAGGGCTATCGAAAATAAATTTTCCCCGGTTCGCTCAGCCGTCGCGCGGGTGTCGGTCGCTGCAGCGGCCACCGGGCGGGCTGGGCGGGTGGGGCGTGTCTGTCCAGCTCAGCCTAGCTCCGATTGGCTGACCGGGCCCGCTATAAATGCCTGGCGCCTCGCGGAGCAGCAGAGCTCAGCGAAGGAGCGACGCCAGCAGTCGGGCGCTCAGTCTCGACCGGGCGTGGCTGCCTCGTTGCGCTTAGCGCATATCGCAGGGCTTGAGATTCGCAGAGGTACCGGAGGACGTCGGAGGCGCGCGCGCGCGCGGCCCCCACCGCGAAGGCGCCGACTCGGCAGAGGCCACTGTGAGTTCGCGGCGCTTGCTCGCTCGCTCGCAGCGGCGGCGGCGGCGGCGCTCTCCCGGTGCGTCGCGAGCGGCTTCCGCTTGCCGCTTCCGCTGCAGACGACGCACCGAGCGGCAGAGCAGCGCGGTGCGTCGCTGGTTTCAGACAGCGCAGCGGAAAGGATCGGCGTTCGGCCGGGCGTTTGTCTGCTGCGGCCATGATGTCGCGTTTGGGAGACTTCCGCCTTGACGGCCCCGACGCGAAGGGCCCTCTTAAGTTCTCAATTGAAAGCATCATACGGGAAAAGACGACCGCGCCCGCCAGCGTGCTCAAGGTGCCCAGCTTCAGTGCAGTCGCCGGCTACAGGAGTCACGCGGCGGCGGCGGCGGCGGCGGCGGCCTCCGGCGGCGACGGCTTCGACCAACTGCAGTTGGCGGCCGGCTACCACTCGGCTTTCACACCGCTCATCGGCCGCGGCCTTCTGGCGACGAAACACTGCCCGCCTCCACCCGCGGCGGCGGCAGCGGCGGCGGCGGCGGCCGCCGCCTACTTTTGGGTAGGCGGCGGATGGGCCGACGAGTGGGCACGCTGCGGCGGCCGCATGCCGCCGCAGCCGCCTCCACCGCCGCCGCCGCCGCCGCCAGCGACCGCGTGGGACGCGGCTGCACTGCTGCCTCGGCAGCCCATCTCCGAATTCGGATTCTGCCGCGCGCGAGACGAGAAATGCTCCCAGCGCGGCGAGGCCCGACGGAAGTGCGCGCGCGGATCGCCGGGTCGCCGGGTCAAGGACCGACGAGCGGCCGGCAGGGCGGCGGTGGCGGCTGCGGGGACGGGGGCGGAAGCCGCCGACGAGCCGCCCGAGCTGCGCCGCGCCAGAGGCGGCGAAGGCGGTGACGACGAGGACTGCGACGACGAAGAGGACGACGACTGCGTAGCCGACGGCGGTCGAAAAGCGGAGAAAGTCGCCGCTGCCGCCTCCTCCGCGGCTTCCGCTGAGGTGCTGACCGTGACGACGACGACGGCGGTGGCGGCGGCGGCGACAGCTTGCAAAGGCGCCGCCAAGTCGTTCGCGTGCCCGCAGTGCGGCAAGGTGTTCAACGCCCACTACAACCTGACGCGTCACATGCCGGTGCACACCGGAGCGCGGCCGTTCGTGTGCAAGGTGTGCGGCAAGGGCTTTCGGCAGGCGAGCACACTCTGCCGCCACAAGATCATCCACACGACGGAGAAGCCGCACAAGTGCCCGACGTGCGGCAAGAGCTTCAACCGCAGCTCGACACTGAACACGCACGCGCGCATCCACCAGGGCTACAAGCCGTTCATGTGCGAGTACTGCGGCAAGGGATTCCACCAGAAGGGCAACTACAAGAACCACAAGCTGACGCACAGCAAGGAGAAGCAGTACAAGTGCGCGACGTGCGGCAAGGCGTTCCACCAGATCTACAATCTGACGTTCCACATGCACACGCACAGCGACAAGAAGCCGTTCGCGTGTCCGTCGTGCGGCAAGGGCTTCTGCCGCAACTTCGACCTGAAGAAGCACATGCGCAAGCTGCACGACGTCACTTCCGCCGTCACCTCCTCCGACGGCGTTCGATTTCGACGCGACAGCGAAAGCGGCGGCGGCGGCGGCTCCGCCGCGGCGCTGTCCGAATGCGGGTCGCCAGCTCCACCTTCGCCACCTCGCAGCCAGCACCACCACCAGCGCGAGCATTATCGCGACCACAGTAACCACGCCCACCATCACAATCACCATCAGCAGCCGCAGCAGCAGCCGCAGCTGCGCGCGCCACGTGTGAGCGCCAGCAGGCACATCCGTCACGATGAGACGGTCGCATCGTTTGCCACCACGCCGGCGGCTGCTGCCACCGCCGCGGCCGTGGCCGCCGCAGCTAGAGCTGCGTGCTGCGGCGGCGGCGTGCTGCCGGCGTCGTTCTTTGCGGCGGCGCAGCTGGCGCGCGCCTGCAGCTTCCAGCCCTACGCGGCAAGGCCGCTGAGGTGAGAGATGGTCGATCGCTGGCAGCGGGGGGGGGGGGGGGGGGAGGAGCGGAGGCGAAACGGAGGCCAGCCGCCAGTCCGGCGTCCGTCGGCGGCGGCGGTGCGCGACGCCTTTGATGCGTCGCGATCGCGCGCGCACGCGCGCCCTGGGCCGCCCGTCGCTCGGCTTTTTGCTGCCGAGCGCGAGACGCGGCGGCGGCGGGCCGTCGGCAAGGTTGGCTGTCTCTGTCATCGGGCTGGGCGGACTCCGGACCGCGGCTGCACAATGGCGGCTTTTGTTTCGCGCCGAGCTCCCGGCGAGCGGCCGACTCGACGCGCCACAATGGGCGTAAATATTTATAAATAAGAGTGAGCGCAAGCCGCCTTTTGCCTCGCTTTTCAGCGAGCTGCTGTTCATTTATTGCGTTTTCACCTGACATAAATGAAAAAGATGCTATCGGGTGTCTGAAGAAGCGACCGCGACGCGAGCGTAACGCGAACCGCGCGCACCGGGCGGTGCGCGCGGTGCGCGAGTTGCGCTGGGAAATTAGCAACGCTGCGCGTAAGGACGCGTCTTTTGTCGCTATCAGTTGCATTATTTGCAGCCATTTGCGTAAGTTACATCGCGCACACCACCCTTTTGTACTCGGTCTGAAGGCTATCAGAGACGACGTGCTGGTGCATTGAGCGTACCTAGCGCAGCAGAAAATTAATAATTACCGTCGCATTGTCGCGAGGCCCCTCCAACGCTGCCGGAGATAGCGCAGAATGTGTTTGATGTCGCCTCGCTAGGCGCGCTCGCTCGCTCGCATGCGCGCTCGCATGCGGCGCGCGCGCGAGCGGTCGACGGAATGCCGACGCCTTACGGTACAGTCTAATGGCACGAATACCGCCGCTGAAGCTGACGAGCTAGATGAACCGACAAAAACTCGGACGCCGACGTCGCCAGCGCCGCGGTCGGAGCCGAAACCCCGCCCGCCGGAGGAGGCGGGGTCTCGGCTCGCGGGCGCATGACAGCCTATGACCGGTCGCGCGTACTGGGGGGGGAAGCGACTTCGAGCCCGTCGACTGCGAGCCCGTCGCGCGGCACTCATGAGCGGGGGGCAGAGTGAGCGAGAGAGAGAGCGAGAGAGTGAGGAGGGAGAGAGAGAGAGGAGGGAGAGAGAGAGGAGGGAGAGAGAGAGGGAAAGAGAGGGAGAGAGAGAGAGGAGGGAGAGAGAGGAGGGAGAGAGAGAGAAAGAGAGAGAGAGAGAGAGAGAGAGAGAGAGAGAGAGAGAGAGAGAGAGAGAGAGAGAAAGAGAGGGAGAGAGAGAGAGAGAGAGAGAGAGAGGGAGAGAGAGAGAGAGAGAGAGAGAGAGAGAGAGAGAGAGAGAGAGAGAGAGAGAGAGAGAGAGAGAGGAGAGAGAGAGAGGAGAGAGAGAGAGGAGAGAGAGAGAGAGGGGAGAGAGAGAGAGAGAGGAGAGAGAGAGAGAGGGAGAGAGAGAGAGAGAGAGAGAGAGAGAGAGAGAGAGAGAGAGAGAGAGAGAGAGAGAGAGACAGACAGACAGACAGAGAGACAGAGAGAGAGAGAGAGAGAGAGAGAGAGAGAGAGAGAGAGAGAGAGAGAGAGAGAGAGAGAGAGAGAGAGAGAGAGAGAGAGACAGAGAGAGAGAGAGAGAGAGAGAGAGAGAGAGAGAGAGAGAGAGAGAGAGAGAGAGAGAGAGAGAGAGAGAGAGAGCGAGCAATAGGGCGGCGGTGGGCCGCTGGCAGTGGAAAAAAGAGCCGGTCGAGGCAATTGCCGGCGTCGGACTCGCTCGCAGCGCGTCTTAGAGCCGCAGCAATGTCACCCCGCGGCTCATTTCGGCAGCATCTGCAGAGCTGTTTGGCCGCGGTGCGAGCAGTCACTTCCTCCAACGCAACCTTTACCCAGCTACCTCAGCGGCGCAGAGCGTTGGTTGCAAGCCTCGCGGCGGGCGCGGCGCAGGGAGCAGGCGCAGGCGAGCGTGCCTGCGTGTTCGCACACGTGTGCCAACCATAATTTTAAGTGCTTACACGAATGTCTGCACGCACGGCACTCGCGTGCACGCGCGAACTAGGTAAACCGCGGCGAGACGAGGTCATGGCTGGTCCGCAACAAGTGCACGTTTGCGTTGCGTCTCCTTTTCATGCAGAATACTGTACGCTACTCGTACAGCTTGTATACTATTGCAGCTGTGCTATAGACTCATATGAAGTATATCACATGACGTGTATGTAGGTGGTGCAAGGATAATTAGGGGAATTTAGTCTCTGGTTTTCCATATGAAGATCGAGTAATACTATTACTGCTAATACTAATACGTTTGCATTGGGCCCTCAGAGAACTGAATCCCTTTCCATCCCTGTAGATCCTTACAGACGATGCATAGAAAGCGGCGACGATCGGTATTGTACGCCGGCGTACCGATCACGAAAAGCTAAGATCAAAGACTCGCATCTGATAAAGGTAATACTAGTATTGGCAAGACATAATACAGGGAAGCTCCGAGCTTTGGAATCGCGGCTAGCGACTTGTATGTGCAGCGCCAAAGCACGCAGGCGGACGCGGAATACAGGAACGATTGCAGGGACGACATGGAATGCGGACGCGGAATACGCGCGGACGTGGAATCCAATGCAACGACGACGGCAACGACGAGCGTCCTTAAGCCCTAAGATCTTAGCCAGTATCAATATCCGTAGCACAATGAAGTCTATTCGAACGAAACTGACGGTTACAGGCTTCAGGAAACAGCGGCCATGACGTAAACCAGCTCTTCTACGGCTCAGTGATCTTGAGCACAACTCAGTTCACCTGCTCAAGAGGATAAGTAAGAATGCCAAGGACAGGCGAAGATTGCAAGCAAAAACGAAATGACGCATTCATTCGGATTCAGATTCAGATTCAGATTCGGATTCAGACGAACCACGAAGCCAACTGTACGCGGGAAAAAGTGGTCCACTCTCGGGATTGGACGTGCTGAGACTGATCTCGAGAGCGGCTTTTCCGGTTGGCCATTTTGAAACCGGGGTCGTGCGACAGCGCTCGGTTCCTGAACGCTCCGGCTTGCACTCGGACCTGTCCACGCGCGTAACAAGCGCCGCGCACGAAACTCCGCGAAATAGAGAGAGACAGAGACGGAGACAGAGACAGAGACGGAGACAGAGACAGAGACAGAGACAGAGACAGAGACAGAGACAGAGACAGAGACAGAGACAGAGACAGAGACAGAGACAGAGACAGACAGAGACAGAGACAGAGAGACAGAGACAGAGACAGAGAGACAGAGACAGAGACAGAGACAGAGACAGAGACAGAGACAGAGAGACAGAGACAGAGACAGAGACAGAGACAGAGACAGAGACAGAGACAGAGACAGAGACAGAGACAGAGACAGAGACAGAGACAGAGACAGAGACAGAGACAGAGACAGAGACAGAGACAGAGACGCAGAGAGGCAGAGAGGCAGAGAGGCAGAGAGGCAGAGAGGCAGAGAGGCAGAGAGGCAGAGAGGCAGAGAGGCAGAGAGGCAGAGAGGCAGAGAGGCAGAGAGGCAGAGAGGCAGAGAGGCAGAGAGGCAGAGAGGCAGAGAGGCAGAGAGGCAGAGAGGCAGAGAGGCAGAGAGCAGAGAGGCAGAGAGGCAGAGAGGCAGAGAGGCAGAGAGGCAGAGAGGCAGAGAGACAGAGAGGCAGAGAGAGGGCAGAGAGGCAGAGAGGCAGAGAGGCAGAGAGGCAGAGAGGCAGAGAGGCAGAGAGGCAGAGAGGCAGAGAGGCAGAGAGGCAGAGAGGCAGAGAGGCAGAGAGGCAGAGAGGCAGAGAGGCAGAGAGGCAGAGAGGCAGAGAGGCAGAGAGGCAGAGAGGCAGAGAGGCAGAGAGGCAGAGAGGCAGAGAGGCAGAGAGGCAGAGAGGCAGAGAGACAGAGAGACAGAGAGACAGAGAGACAGAGAGACAGAGAGACAGAGAGACAGAGAGACAGAGAGACAGAGATAGCTCTCGGAGAGTGAGGCGGCGCTAGGTGCCGGAATCGTGCGCGCGCGGTTCGCTATGCCGGCGTCCGCCTTGTTTCTGCGCGTCAAAGCGTGTTCATCTCAAGAGAAACCGCTTTGCAGTCAAGCTGCTACACTGACGTCGCCGTAACGCTGTCTTAACTTAAGTGCCTACCAGAGTTTATGTAAGGCCCGCACGCTGCATCGAATCGACCTGGACTAGCTTGAGAAAAGCTTCGAAAAATGTCTCGCCATTTACGCAAGTCTGCGACAAAAAATCTGGTGGCCATGGCGGCGCCGAAAGACTTATTCAAACTTTAGGAGCTGTCCCTTGCATGACGCGATAAAATTAAAGGTCAGCCAGTGCAGCAGCCTCATTTAAATGGCAGCTGAAAAGCCTTCGCGGCTCTCATCATCGCTTACAGTGATACAGGATCGCCCACTTTATGACTCGAACCCACGATCGGGGCTTTGAACTTTGAACTCGAACCCACTACTAGCGCTGTCCATCCGGGACGCCGAAGCTCGTGAGATGGGAGCGAAATGGCGGTCCCCTATATTAGCCAGATTACGACATACTTCCACTATTTGTGGTTCCTGAATTATAACGGTTAGGTGCGGATTATGAGCTGCTAATCTCTGGTCAAGGCAGTGCAGAAACCGGAGCATTATAGTAGGAGTCAGTCGGTTAGTTGAGAGCCGAGTTCCGCGCTCCAGACTTAGCGCCGTACGAGTGCTGCTGCTGCAAGCAGCCCTGGCAGGTTCCGAACGCCTCGGACCCTCCGTCGCTGTCGAATAGACTTCTCTGCGCTGCGGATGTGGACTCGCTGTGCGATGGACGCTCTCTACGTAGCTGCCGCGTTCCACTACCGACGGCTTGCCGGCGTGCATGGAAGGTGCTTACACGTCGCTCGCTAGCGCCGCGCTACAAGTTTCGCGGCTTCGCCGGTATTCGCCGCGCGTCGGCGCGTCGAACTAGCGCCGCTTTGAGCCGCGCTGCGCTTTGCTCGCGGCTGCGCTCTGCTCGCGGTGGAAGCCGCTACGCACGCGGGGCTCCTGCCGAGTACTCGCGTTGCGCTGAAGCGGACGTAACATCCGGGTCGCTGAGTGGCCTGCGGGCGTACGGACAGGAGCAGCCCGACTCGGAGGCTCACGAAACGTTTCATTTTCAAACGTAAAGCGCCTAAAAAGAGATTGAATTCTCCGAGGGCACTTTATCAAATGTATTATTGTTGTTACTATTATTATTTTGCTTGCGGAGCTCCCCGCAGCGTTGCGCTGCTGGGCCTGGCGCGACGATGAAAGAGAGCTTTGCCCTCGCTGTCAAACTCTCGCCGCGCCTCCCGCAACCCGGACACGGGTCCGCCCGGGTTGTCAGGCCGCGCTGAGCGAACGGAACGAAAAACCGCTCCGCTTTCGCCGCTGTTTCCCGCGACAAATGAAGGGCTGCTGTCGTCTCTCTCGTCGTCGGCGGCTGTTGAAGCCTTCGGCTTCCGGAGCCGAAGGCGGCTTTCGATGGCCGCTCTCCGCTGCGATTGCTCTGCTCTGGGCGAGACTGAAGAGTGACCGCGTCGGTGGCGGATCACGTCGCGCCAAACGGAGACGCTCGCAGTTTCATTCAGAGAGGCGGCGCATCCGGTCCGTCGGTTCCGAGCGGCTGCAGCTGTCCTTGCAGCTATTGCGAAGGCCAGCGAGCCGCAGTTTGCAGCAGGTTAAATGCCGCTCGTGCATTCCCGGTAGGTGTTACGTGCACATCGAGTTGCACGCACCTCACGCTTCTGCTGCAGCAAAGCGCTGCCGCAGCGCTGCGGCAGCGCTTTCAAGTTCAAACATTCAAGTTCAAAGTTCAATTGCCGCAGCGCTGCGGCATCACTTTCAAAGCGCTGCAGCAGAGACTTAATCGGTCGGATTATGACGAGGCACGAGACTATTAGCGGCCCGTGGTTTTGCAATGGTGGTTAGGAACCGGCTTTCAAAGTCTACAGTTGAGTCGTTGTTGCAAAAATTACGTTCGGTCAGTTGTACGCGCTAGATTTTGAACTAGTGATCTGAGAGCTGCTGCTCGTGGTGCTGATTGCGCATGCCTCCCTGTGGCTTTAGACCAGACCGTGCTGCCTTAAAAACGTGGACTTTTGAAACTAAAATTAAGTATGCGTGTCGACGGCGTGTCAGCGTGGATCGAGCCTGCATCTCGTTAGCAAGACTTTGAGGAGGTGCTAGATAGCAATTTTCACGCATCAGCAATGACTTGGACCGTGGATACGTGCCCTGCATTAGTGGCCTAGGAACTTTAGTTCAGGAGCCTCCATAGAGAGTTCGGATTACGCTAGGTAAAAGATTTCAATTTTTTAGCCTTAGGCAGAATACATATAAGCATATTTTCTTTGTTCATTATGCCTAAAAAAATTGAAAATGACAGTATTACACGCAAAAAAGTTTTCTCACGCTGTCAGAGCAATGATGTTTTGAAATCCTCCGGTTTTGCTGTTTGGCACGTTGGGAGCGGCAAGTTCGCGCATTTAACGCTCGCTTATACGCCACTCGAATTAGAATCGGGTTAGGCGGATTTGATACGGAGAGCAGTTCCCTTAGAAGTGCAACAGTATAGGCGCTTTTTAGCGAATACTTTAGTTCGTGTAGTTGCAAAGAAGTGAGAGAAGAGTGAATAGCGAATATTTGACTGAAGTGTTGCATCTGCAGATGTTGCCAGTAAACATCCAGCAGATGCATTTTTCTACGCGCGTGGACAATCTATCAAGACAAGCCCAAAAAAGGACGCAGTGAAAGTGTCTGCTAGTATGTAGGAAGCCTAGAAGGCATACTTCGGCATAGATGTCAGGGATCAAGACCAGCCTTTGGCACCTTTTTCGCATACGAACATTATATATAAGAGAGCTGTTTGAGGTAATGTGAAAAATTGCTGCTCACTAAATCAAAGCTCTTGCACACTATATCGTCGTGGTACGTTTATATGCAGTCACAGGAGAGCAACGAGAGCTGTGAAGTGTGCTATGCCAAAAATGTGGCAGGAACGACTGACAACTCAAACAACTGCCACTGCTGCATGATGGATCCGTCCAAACGTCGAGCTGGATAGAGGGCGTTTCCGATCATGTATCCACAATTCCTCCATCAATCGCGTCAGTGCCACAACTCTAGGAGCTCCCCCGTCCGTACCCATCCTGATTGGGATCAGCCATCTTCAGGTGAAAGCTACAAGTCAGAAAGCGAGGAAGTTATTATAGCAGATCCAAACATTATAGCAGATCCAGATTCCAATTTCAAAGATTAAGCTGAGGAGAGAAAGCCATTATTCCCTAGCCAGAAAGACTTCAATAACCTGATCAGAGACATTGGTCTCATCGAGTCCAATGCTGAGCTTCTAACAAACAGGTTCAAGGAGTGCAACTTTTCGACGAAAGTGTGAATGTAACAGGTTAGAGAAAGCGCCCCCAACTTGCTATAGCTTCTTCAGTCGACAACATGGACGGTGCTTCTGCAACAATGTGGCCGATCTTTTAAAGGTTACATGAATCACGTGTAAGCCCCCTGAATGACTCCTATTCATAGACATCGCATCTAGGAGCCTCAAAGCAGAGCTTATTCATAACAGGACAAGTACCCGTCTCTCTCTTTCTCTCTACTACTCACTCGGTGCACTTCAAAGAACACTAAACCAGTGTCAAGATGTTGCTGAGTGCCTTAAAGTGCGTCGACTATGTCCCGGAGGTCATTGGAAACTTCCAGATCGTGTCGTTCTCAATGGGCCTCAGAGATGTTCCATACATTTTTATTGCTTTGCTTGCCCACGAGTAAGCCGTGAAACTAAGGCGCACCGTCACAAAATGGACAAATGGTCAAAACGGATTGAGTTCTCCGAAAGGAAGAGTGAGATCAAGTGGAAGCCGCTGGTAGGTAGCCATCGGAAGGCGCTGATACCACCACTGGCCACTGCACAATCATCCAGGCCTCATCAAGCAATTCGCATTTCACTCGGGAAAATTATTCAGCAGCGTTCAAGTATCTCGAACGTGTCTCGAGGCTGGTAGTCATAGCGGAATTGAGTGCTGGAACGCTGAAGGTGCTGCATGCTAGGCGAAGAGATTTGTGATTGAAAAGGAACCAGCCTTCAGAAATTAAATTAAATCTGCTGCAGTGCTTAATAAAAAATTTCTTGAGCAGCAGCATACAGTAATAATTAAGCATGCTGTTCACAAGTGTGTGGTTATCACGAAGTCAGAGATATTTAAATGTGAGATGCAAAAGTTGATAATATCTAAAGTAAAAACTGCGGTTTGTCAGTAGTCTGGTGAGAGCAACGCTGATACTGCTAAGAAGCTGGAACTTTGTTGCCGTGCTAATGACGGCAGCAGAAGTGAGCTCACTACCGCTAATCTATAAGATGTATAATGCAGTAGGGTGCCTAATGTGTCACATTTTAGTATGTCATTCTTCCTAGTACTGGATTAAGTAAGAATGTACCAGTACTCTTACTAGAACAGTCTTACTAGAACAGTCTTATAGCTTCTCGCTCATTTCAGGTTGAACACGGTAAGGGAGTGAGCCGGCCGTTATTTTAATGCAACATATTGTTGTTACACGCCGACACACGACCGACTAAATGATATATATTGCCTGAGTTAACTGCATCTGTCACATGGTCCTCAAAGTTAAATACGAATAGTGGCTGTGTTAAATACATACACAGCTGAGTATTTTATGCCGATTAAGAGAATTTTAATACATTTAGAGTAATTTTAACCAGGTCCCAAAGATTTGGTAAACATTGTCCGTTCTGGTCGTGACATGTCGATAAGCTCTATGCCATATTTATGGATGCCACGACGCAAAAACTGATTTTTAAAACTGTCATGTACAACGCGCGATACTTGTGTGGATTAAGTGATTAAGTCGCTAGCCACCATATTACAAATACCCCACTGCAAACGGGTACAGTTCCCGTGCTCTTTTTCTTCTGAAATGCATCACCAAGTGGGATGTGGGAATACAGAGTAGGGAGGCCACTAAAGTATACGCGATATCTCTTACAAGAATCTGCTCACGATGTGAGCATCTGCTCTTAACCACACAGGAAGTGCCTGCACCTATAGGTGCCGCCCCTACAAGTCGCCAGCTGCGATACAAGGCTCCTGGCTTCACCGGTTCACACGTCGCGCGACGACAGTGACTTGTGTTGTGTGTGCACTCACGACCGTGCAAGCACAGTCGCGAGTGCTGCGTTTGTGGCTCAAGGATGTCAGGGCAGAAGCCGCTACGCCGAGCTATAACAACAGTTAGACGGATAATGAGAAAGCTTAACGCTCGCAGTCGGCTCTGCCAGCGTATCGCCTGCTGTGTCTGCACGAAATCTAGATATTCAAAAGTGATCTTCCACTAGATGACCATGTAAGCTCCATAGTCAAGTCTGCCTACTTTCAGCTACATAACGTTGCTTTTAATTCAGGCTTGCTTAGAAGGGATACTAATTTATCTCCATTTGTAACTCCACAAAGCCACAAAGATTATGTGGGTGTTATGCAGGAGAGTTTAGCATAGCGCACTCACAGCCTAAGCGGCTTTCGGTACGCATTCCATAGCCAGCAGACTTTATCTCACGCAACAAAGAGAAAGTGGGAAGCTTAGCAGAGTCAGGAGAGCAGTTGAGGTAGTGAGTAGCATGAACGTAGCAGCTCAGGACCGCTGGAAAGCACGTGCCATAGTCGGCAGCAGGAGAGTGGTTGTCGTTGTGTGAGAATTATGGAATCGAGCTCCACAGCCTATGACCTGCAGAGCTAAAGCTTCTGTCGCCAACGGCCTCTAAGCGGAGGAATGGAACAGCTAATGTATTGTCCATACAGGACCACGGGCACGAAGAAGCTGAAACTGGTGCAGCAGTTCAGCTAGGTATGGAGGAGCCAAGCCGTGGCAGGCCTTGTGGGTCAGCGTAAGAACTTTTCTCTGTATCCGTTGATCAACCGGCAGCTATCACAGCTCTCTTAGCAGAGAGGACGCGTGGTCAAACTTCTAAGACTAAATCGGTCCGTGAATTTATGACATCCCATTTTGAATTCCGTAACTCACTGCTTGCTGGTCTACTGGTCTTTATTATCAGGCGCTTACAGTTGGTGAAACACTCTGTAGCTAGGCTTGTCTGTCGTGAGTGTTGCAGTTGCCAAATCGCACCACTTCTCGCCGACCTGCACTGGATCGCAATCAAGCAGCGCATCGACTTAAAGGTTCTGTCAATCACTTTTAGGTCCCTTCATTTTTTGGCTCCAGACTATCTCTCAGATATTCTCCTTCACCAGGCTAAGCATAGTACTACCAGATTTTTGGAATCTAATTTATTACCTATACCTCATACAAATTGTTTACTGATACCCCCTACCTATACATGGTACCCCCACCAGCCATCGTACCACTTGTTTTTTTCTGACTCAAATCGTTCAGCCATACATCGCGCGAACCTTAAATTCTTTGGAGACCTCGCCTTTAGTTCGTACGCTACCAGAGCCCGTAAGTCACTCCCGATTGACGTCACGACATTCTCTAACTTGACAACATTGAAAAAGAAGCTTGCACGCACCTTTTTAAGAATAATAATAATAATAATTCACTTGATAAAGCGCCCTCAGAGAACTTAATCTCTCTCTAGGCGCTTTACATTTGCTGCAAAGTGAAATGCGATTGAATGGTAAGTAAAATCATGCTTGAAAAACAAACAAAATGAATAATATGGTTAGGAGTGACATGCACAGGGTCAGCATGCGAATGTGGTTAGTGGCAGCATGCACAGTGTCAGCACGCATAAGCACATCAAGGACGAATCACAGGGACCCGCTAAATGCTGTCCTAAATAGGTGTGTTTTTAGGTTCCTTTTAAATGTGGTCAGGTCGGGGGATGTTCTGACGCAGGTCGGGAGGGAGTTCCAGGCTGTGGGAGCATACGAACTAAATGCACGGGCTCCAAAGGATTTAAGGTTTGTACGAGGTATTTCTAGACTGTTGGATTCCGAAAAGCAGGTGGTTCGATGCTTAGCCTGATGGGGTAGTATATCTGAAAGATAGGCTGGAGCCATAGAATGAAGAGACCTAAAAGTGAGCGACAAAACCTTGAAGTCAATCCGTTGCTTGACGGATAGCCAGTGCAGGTCGGCGAGAAGTGGAGTAATGTGGCAACTGCGACGCCCATGACAGACAAGTCTAGCTGCCGAGTTTTGCACCAGCTGCAATCGCCTGATCGCACATGCTGGTAGGCCAGTAAGCAGTGAGTTGCAGAAGTCGAGACGGGATGTCACGAATGCATGGACCAACTTAGATGTGGTATCTTTATCTAAACAAGCCCGAATTTTAGTAATGTTATGAAGCTGAAAATAGGCGGATTTGACTGTGGAGCTGATATGGTCGTCTAACGAGAGGTCGCTTTGGAATATGACACCTAGATTTCGAGCTGATTCAACTGGAGATATGCTGGCAGAGCCAATTTTGAGCTTTTTATCATAGCAATTATTAGATCCTTGTAAATAGTCCTTTGTTTGCGAAAGCATGCTGAAATTTTGCTTGCTACCACTAAGCATAGTTTATATATTAACACTGCATATCACCTGTAACCAGATTATGCTTGTTGACATTGTGCATGTTGCCACACCATTTGATTAGGCTTGCTTTACAGCATATGTAAAGTGCCAAGAAAGAGATAAAGTTCTCTGTCGTGCTTCGTTTGCAGAAAATGTGAAGAGCGTAGAAAGAAATTTAGTTTTCTGAGGAGCGCTGATAAGAACAGATGCGTTTTCGCTGAGACCTAAGTGATGTAACGTTATTGCAGGTTGTGACCGTAGCCAGAAGCGAGTTCCAGAATTCTGGTGCAAGCGAGCAGAAGGCTCAGTGACCAAAAGGCTTCAATTTAGTACGAGGGACGGCCACGTGACTTGGTGCGAGAGCACGTGACTGCAGGAGCCTGGAGGTCGGATAGTTAGGCTGGCACATGCGCGTCAAACGATTTGCAAGCTCCAGACGGAGGAGCGTAAAATCAATTCGACTCTTAATGGAGAGACCGTGGCAGCTAAAATAGAAGTGGGGTGATGTGGCAGCCGCGCCATTTAAGACAGAGCTGTGACCAGACAAGCTGCTAAGTTGTGCACCAGTTGAAGACTATTAAGGGCAGAAGCCAGAACTTCTGAATAAAAATAATGGTAATAATATAGACACAATGTCACAAGCGCGTGCACTATTTTGGCTGTTTCACTTTTACCTAAAAAGACCCTAATTTGGGAGATGCACTCCTTAGCTGAAAGTAGGCCAAACTTACATAGAAGAAATGTGCTCATTTAATCGAATGTCGTTTTGAAATAGTACGCATAGGTGCCGCGATAGGTCACGGGAGTGATGCTTCATTAGCTAACTGAGAGAATGAGGTTTTCCAACTTTAGTAGGGTTACCCTAGGTTTCCACAACTATACTTAGTTGTTCTTATCATTGTTAGGCTTTAGGTAGTAGTGGCCTTCTAAATAAGAATGTCGTCGAAGCAGGCTCCAAGAGATTTAATGAGTCGGATGAGGACCGTGCTACTCAACGGACATGGACTTTTTTTTATTTATTTCAAGTTAGGGCGTTTTTGATCTCTGCCGTAGTCAACTGTCGTCTGCAAGCCTGTGTGCATCGAGGCTACTCGTAAACCGGGCATCGAGACACTAGCTTAAGAGACACCAGTTTGCAGAGACACCAGATAAACCAGAGGAAGTGGAAGAAGGAGGAAACCGCAGCAGCAGCCGTAGCCTTGGCAGCAGCAGCCGTAGCAGAAACAGCAGCAGCAGCTGTAGCAGCAGCCGCGGCAGATGAGCTCAACGCATTGGCTGCAGTTCTGGCTCGACTTGCGAGAGACGTTCATTAACTGTCTAGGCGAGCACGGCGAACACTCATTGAAGCGGCGCTGGCAGCGAATCAGCGGCTAGCTGCTGATCACAGGGCGGCCATAGCGGCAGCTGGCGATAGCAATCGACGAAATGCGACCACCTCCCTATTGCTGGGGCAAGCAATCCCGGGCGCCCCTTTCTGACTACAGTCGACCGTCATTTTGTCCCCCAGGGGCCTGTTGCTCGCGGCATTTCCCCGGTCCGACCCAAAAAAGATCACACGCAGGTCAGCGAGGAGCCGCCGAGGTGACTAAGGCCACACGACGTCTGGAGCCGCGCCGAGAGCCGGTCGGCTGGCCAGCCGCCGCTCGTGGAAGGCGGCGAGCGGGCGACACCTTGGGCGCTGTGGGTAACACCGTCGCAGGCTCGTCTGGCTCACAGAGCGGGGCGTGAACGTCGAAATGGTCGTCGCATTGTTCGCCGAAAGCCGTGATTGAAGCCGCGAGCAGCAGACCAGGTGAGCAGCCGCGTGAGACCGCGGGAAGGAGACCAAGGAGGTCAAGGATCAATTCGATGTCTGACACTATGCATTAATGGGAGTCAGTTGTGGAAGGAAGTTGCCACTCACGTGTCGTCATCACGTCGCGAACGCAGGGCTGCATATGACGAGGTCAGCGAGTAACTAGTGTACACGTGTCACACACCAGCCACAGCGCATCGCTGCCTACCCAGTATTTTCAGTGTCCTTTTACCCTCTCTAAGCCACAAACTACGACATCTGGTCCATAATAACCACGCAGCCAGTAGCCATCTCTAGCACTGTCATAACTTGTTTTAGTTAGTTTAGCTAGTGTTTATTTTCCAGAAGAGTCGGTCGGTGCATCGCGAATGCGAACTCTCACAGGAGCGTAGCTTATAGACAGTCGACGACCGACTCCGTTGGTTACTTGATTGTCGCGAAAACCAGCTTAAATTCAGACAGAGGCCCGGCCCTCCTACCCAGGGCTATTAAATAAATAAATAAAATAAATGCTAGCTGATTTAACAGCCTCTTTTGTATAGCGACAGGAGAGCCTTTCCGGCTATCACCATCGCTTGCATTGGCGATAAAGGATCGCCCACTGCAGGATTCGAGCCCACGACCTCGGGGCCGAGGTCGTGAGAAGCAACCGCCTTACCTAGTGAGCCATTACGGCTCGCTATTTACCTGATTCCGACCTGCCTCGACCCACGGCCTTCAACTCTCGCTGACCATCTTCGCTCACCGGTTTCGTTGCGTGACGCAGGGAAGTTAGGTGTTGCCGTTTGTTTTCAATGCTGCTGCTTATGGAAACGTTCGAAAGTCCAACGAAATTAAGACAGCACCCTACGTTCGTAGCGTGCTGGACTGCTTCCGTATTGGTCGCGCAACGAGACAGTAACGTCTGGACTTGCTGCGCCGCGGCTCAAGCAAGACCGTCGTCCGACGGTCTGAATGGTGAAGTTGGCATGTAGGATTGGCAACGGGCAAATCGGTGTGGAGGAGGATGCCCGACGGACGGACGGACATGGCCTTCACCTTCAGCCGATCGTTAGTCCTCGGGCAAAGCACCGAAGATCGATGACGTGGCAATGCGAGACCTTTGCAATCGCGATCGAGCGGTGCTCGGCGGTGCGGTGAAGGCGAAGGCCTTGCGGGGGTAAGCTTGTGGCCGCTCTGCCTTGTTGGTTCGAGAGCGTCCGATGCAATGCACCACGGAGCAATGCCCGCCCGCCCGCCGAATGCCCCTCCCCGCCCGATCGGCATCTTCAAGCAGCCGCAGCGCTGGGCTGGCTTCGGAGGCTGCGGCTGCCGAGCCGTTTCGGGAGTGGCGCAACCGATCAAAGCCTCTCAGTAAACAGTAAGTAATAGCCTCTGTTGTTACTTTGGTGACAGACCCTCTGTCTCCAGTGTTTGACCTTGCAGATAGCTGTATTTGCAGTTCATTCCGTGAGCCTCGTCGCTGTCAGAAGTCTGGAAACGAGAATTGCGCTGGAACTAAGAGAATAGATCGGTCGGTGATCGCTTGCCGGGCGCGGCAAGATAAATTATTCCGTTCACGCCCGACGCACGCGGTCGTGCACGCATGGCTGCCGCTGTGATCGAGTCAGTATAGTCGCAGCGAGCCGTCTGGCTGGTCAGTCGAAGGAGTCCAAGGAGAACTAAAGTTCCACGATAGGAGATGCATTCGTTCAAACGCCGCGAGCTCGATGAGCGTCCAGCCGGCGTAGCTCCGTCGCCCCGCATCTTAGCCGCCGCCCTAGTTGATTTTTATCGTGAATATGGCGTGGTTGAAAGCCATGAGCCGCTGCAATGGTCACAGTCAGAGCGTGAGTACGAGAGCAAATCGACGAAGGCCAGTAGACCGGCTGTAGGCCGGCGGCATTCAGCAAACTCTGGACCGGGGTGGACTGGTGCTCAGGGCATGCACTCTGGGCAGGCACGACTCGTCCAGGCGAGAAGGCGCGAGATGTCACGAGAGCCGAGCGCCAAAGAACGAACGGCGAGTTGTAGAGCGGTAACAGGCGAGCGCCGCCGAGGCATCGAGGTCTTGCAGCCACTTCGCGGTGCTCAGATCGCTGGGCGCTCCATGCAGGTGTGCAGAGAGCGTTTTCGCCGTGCGACGACCAGCAAACGCTCAAAATCGAGACAGTGGAAAGGCCGATGGCCGTTGTAATGGCCAAAAATGAATGGAAAGGCAAACCAGGAAAGGTCTGTCCGCTCGCAGTCAGTCAAAAGTTAATGAATGAGTTATATTCCAAGCTGATGACCTCTGCTGCTGCTGCTCGCTTTGTTTTCATGCCGTATTTAGACTGCACTTTTCTCTGTCCCTCTCCGAGCCACTAACGACGGACAAGATCGACGAGATGCTGGCAAATGAAAGCGGCAACCGCCAGCCTCGAAGCGGCAAGGGGACGCGTGTACACACGCGTGCACACGGGGTACAGGCGTGGCCTACGCGCGATTCGAATTCCAAGTTTGGACTAGCCTTGTGTGGGCCGGGGCAGAGGGGCCGACGCGACGTCACCCACGCTGGGCGCACTCGGTGCGCGCCCAGCGTGGGTGTCAGGTGCGTCCAGCCGCCCGATTCGCCAGCCGCCCATTCCCAGCCCGCGAGCGGCTGCTGCCTGTGGCCGCGTAAATGTCTGGCTTCTCCTGGACTCGATCTCGGCTCAATTATTGAGCTTGTACAGCTTAGCAGAAAGGGAACAGACGGATGGCAGGAGCCGCCGAGCCGCTCGAGGTCGCGGGAGACTGTCCAAAATCGCCGCTGGGCGATCGACGCGCCCCGCGCGAGCTAATCGCCGCTGCGAGATCTGCGCGCTTCAACGACCCGAGATTGCAGTCTTCAACGTGTCGGTGGTCGTTGCATTGGCTCTGGCTCTTTTTTGCGAAATAATAACGTTAGCAATAGGTTGCCGAGCCGAATCGAAGCTGAAGGTACAATTCAGATATTTATGCTGATGAAAGTAGAAAGCGATGACAAGGCTGTACTCAACCTAACCTGTACTCAGGAGAGCGCTTAAAACTCGGCAGCAGCCATCTTGCAGCCAATATCATGGCAAAGTCACTGATGAATGGCTAAATTCAAAATCTTCACCGTAACAAGAATAATAATGACACATTCATATAGCGCCGTCAGAGAACTGAATATCTTCCTTGGCACTTTACAGATGCTGTGCAGAAAGCATTACCAAATGATTGGTGGGTAGAGGCAGACGAGCGCCTTCTCAATCTCTCAATTCTCTGCTGACCAGACCGTACATGCGCACACTTGCACACGGCAGACATACGCCCGCACAGACTGACTCGCACAGACACAGACAGACACAGATTCGCAGACGCACAAACGCAACGATGCACGGACGAGCAGACACGCAGATGCTCAGACGAACAAAGGCACGGAAATGCACGCAGGCACGCACGAGACAGACCGTTCGGCGTGCTAATGCTAGCCGTCAGCACCGGCGAAGCGCCGGCGGCGCAGACAAATGGCGTGCCTTCGCGCCGCTCGCTCTGCGGGTCTACTCGATGCCTGCTCGCTCTGCAGCTGCCCGCTGCATTGCCATTAAGGAAAGCCGAATCGGAATTGCGATCGGCTTCGATTCAGTGGCCGCGCCCAGACGAGCGCGAGCGAGCAGGCGGTCCGGGAATTTCTTTTCATGCCGCCCTCAAATTCTCGCTGCCGTACATCATTGTGAGCGAGCACGCGCGCACGCTGCCTTGCCCAGACGAGCCCCCCGGCTCGTGCGCCGCTGCGTGGGCCTCTGCAGCTCTGCCGCCATGAGGCGGCTGCGGAAGTGGCGGCAGCAGCAGCGGCAGCAGCAGCAGCAGCAGCAGCAGCTGTCGCTGCTCTTTCTCGCACCGACTGAGCGACTTTCTCGAGCCGAGCGTGGGACCTCTGCTCTCCTAATGGCGATGCACGATCGCCAACGGCTGTCCTCGCCGACACAGCCGATCTATTTGGCCGAAGATGGTCTCCAGTCGTGAGCCATGTTGCGAGTCTTCGCGCGTGCTCTCGAACGAACGGCTCTCAAGACTGAGCTGCTAAAAAGGGGGGCAAAACTGAGAACAAAGAGTGATACGTCGGAAAGTGACCGACCAGCTTTCGAGGCGGCGGCGGCGGCGGCGGCGGCGGCGGCGGCGGCGGCGGCGGCGGCGGCGGCGGCGGCGGCGGCGGCGGCGGCGGCGGCGGATCGACCAGAAATCGCCGCTGCCGCCGCGAGGCGGCGCCTTCGGCTGTACGAGGCTTTTGAAGGCCGAGCCTCACCTGGCAGGATGCCTTCGCAGAAGCGCTCGGCCTGCGCATAGACGTTCTTAGCGTAAGGTTTTTGGCCGTACGCCGTCAACGACCTCAACAGAACGGCCGAGGATCTCTCTAACCTGCTCGTAACCAACAAAATCGTTGGGACCTCAAGCATCCATTTCGAAAAACTTTAGGCAACAGTTCAAAGAAAAAAGGGAAACCATTTCGACCACGCGATAGCAGCTCGTCCGGCCGCTACTGCTGCACATCGAGCCGCTTTGTCAATAGACATTGTGACCGGTGACATTGACTTGGTGGCAAGAGGTGGCTCGTCTGCGACGAGTGGCGTTTGAAAAGCCTGTGTTGGCCTTCAGCTACCATCATCGGTAAATAGTGCCATCGCTCGGCTCAACGAGCTGGTCAATCCTTTTGCGAGGATCTAGGAGGAATGGCGATCGAGAAGATTCGGAGCTTCTCAAAGTCGCGCACGGAGTGAAGGCCGGCATGTCTTTTCCTTTCACAGCGAGCGGTGCTGCAGAGGCAATGGCGGCCCTCTACTGTTTTCGCACACTCTTGAACTGCATTTCGCAAAAAGAGGAAGTATCCGACGTAACTGAGCAGACTGCTATGCAGCAGACCTCTGAGCAGGCGAGCGATGCGTCGACGTTTCAGTCGGTCAGGGCGGAAGAGGCAATTATAGACGAACGTTCGACTGCCGGAGAGCTACGCTACGCAGCCACTGACCAACGCTATCGTGCAGCGAGTCTGGGTGAGAAGGCTGATGCCGCTCGGCAATGATGCAACTCGATTTCGTGTCACCAGTTCAGCATCGGCAAGTGAAGCTGACTTTTCTGGAACGCTCAGTGCTTATTATTACTAACTAATTGCTTTACAAAAAGGCAAACATGTTATACGTGCAAAACACAATTCTGGCTCGTGAAGCTTAATCGGGCTGGCTTAAAAGTGAGAGTCGTAAATGTCCGATCGCATCCGATCAGTAGTAGATCTGTACGCTCTAACTGCGCTAGCGACGCAGCGCCTTGCAGGTCGACTTCGAGAATTTTTACAGGAGTACTCGCTTAGCTAGCTGTGAGCTGTGCACGAACTTTGGATGGATTCAAGTAGCGTCCCGTGACCCCGGCAGGCAGTACTTGGTAATGCGACCTTGTCCACGGGCAAGGAGTGGGCTCTGCTTTCGAGTTCGTACTACGACAAGTCTCGCGAGTTAGACTCTCCGCGTCTGCCCCCCCCCCGGGGTGTATTCCGTGCTAACAATCCATCTCAGCGGTGTGGGCTCAGGGCAAGTATCTCCAGGCGATCTAAATTAGCCCGCTGCTCATAGCTCGGGTCACTCTGGTCGCTCGAGTTGCTACCTCGCGATCGTATCCCATCCTCTTCCCAGTAGCAGCCTGAAGGCTTTAAGCTGCAAGGAGGGCGAAATGGTGGCCAAAGCGCTTCAGCAGCCCCTCAGCCTCCGCGGGTGTGACTGACATGTGGAGGACAGCCAGGTCTCGTTGCGTTATCGATGATAGTGGTCGTAGCTATATTCTTCACGATGTACCTCACGGAAGTTTCAAAAGATCGAAGATTTATAGCAATGACCGGAGTAAGGCTACAATCATTCTTGTCAGAAGGGGCACAGGTCAACGCCTAAGCAAGCCACATCAGCCCAATGTGAATGTCGTACAGATTATTTAGGCAAGCTACATCGGCCCGATTGTGACAGTCGTAGAGATTTTCAGTGGTTCCTGTATGAATTATAGCCTATAGGAACAGATTATCTCATTATCTAAACTTTAAAGCATAACCGGACAACTGAAATTATAGTTAGTCAGTTGTACTGGGCTTCAAACTGACTTGTACGTGACGACTGGTGCTATACAAGCACTGCCACCCGGGGCGGTCAAATAGACTGCGTTAATAAAATAAATCCTAGCTGATTAAACAGCCTGTTTTTGTAGAGCGACATAAGAGCCTTTAAGGCTATCACCACCGCTTGCAGAGGTGATAAAGGATCGCCCACCGCAGGAATCGAACTCACGACCTCGGGACTGAGGTCGTGAAAGCAACCGCCTTACCTAGTGTGTCATCACGGCTCTCCAACGTTAAAACATGTATTTGTTATACTAACGTGTAGGTAGTCTTGATTGCTGCCATCATCGGCACACCTGCACGTACAGGTGCACCAACTAGTAGTCATTGGCCATGCTTCGAGGTGCCTGCCAGTACCAGTATTTGTCTCTCGACGGCGAGGACTAGTATCGTTATGCGGTGGGTTTAGGGTCAAGGACCTAAGTGCACGAGCCGCGACAGCGCGTTAGTCGCAAAACGGCGGCCAGATTGACTGACTCTTCGGCCATTTTACGTTTTTTTTAAACTCTTACTTAGTACAGGAAGTCGTTTTTGTTGACTGGAAGTTCAGTGGCGACAACAGATTTCTCGCAGAGCTGATAGTGCTCAGACAAGTGCATTCATACACAGTCCTGGAATCTACAGATCGGCCGACTAAGCTCAGACAAAGTCTAGAGTCTGAGCTCAAGACAACAGTGCTTGGTCACGTTACCATATGTTGATGTAGAAAGGTCAGACTTATAGGTATTTAGAAAATTAATGCAACATTTAAATTCCGGACGGCTAGCTACAGCTGAAAGATTCTGGTACTGCTGGGAAGGGAGGCATTGGTGGTACGGCAATATCAGTGGGTCTGCCGACACCAATGACTCAGACTGAGAAATGCTTCAGTCAGAGGTTAAAGAAAAGAAGAACGATAACTCAACTCATTCTTGCAAACTGGACCCCGATGCAGCTCTTAATGCAGCTCTTATTGCAGATCTTAATTGATCACATCAGCTCCACAGTCAAATCTGCCTACTTTCAGCTACACAAAAAAGCTAAAATTCGGGCTTGTTTAGAAAAGGATACCACGTCTAAGTTAGTCCATGCATTCGTGACATCCCGTCTTGACTTCTGTAACTCACTGCTTGCAGGCCTACCAGCATGTGCAATCAGGCGATTACGGCTGCTGCAAAACTCAGCAGCCAGGCTTATATGTCGTGAGCGTTGCAGTTGCCACATCACACCACTTCTCACCGACCTGCACTGGCTACCAGTCAAGTAACGGATCGACTTCAAGGTTTTGTCACTCAATTTTAGTTCACTTCATTCTATGGCTCAAGCCTATCTCTCAGATCTACTCCCCCATCAGGCCAAGCGTACCACCCGCTTTTCGGAATCCAACAGCTTACCAATACCTCGTACAAACCTCAAATCCTTTGGAGACCGTGCATTTTGCTCGTATGCTCCCAAAGCCCGGAACTCACTCCCGACTTGCGTCAGAACGTCCACTGACTTGACCAGATTTAAAAAGAACTTAAAAACACACCTATTTAGGGCAGCATTTATTGGTCCCTGTGATTCATCCTTCATGTGCTTATGCGTGCTGATACTGTGCATGTTGTCACTAACCACATTTGCATGCTGACCCTGTGCATCTCAACCCAAACAATGCTATTCATGTTGTTTATCAAGCATCATATTACTCACCATTCAATTTCGTTTCCCTTTGCAGCAAATGTAAAGCGCCTAGAAAGAGATTGAGTTCTCTGAAGGCGCTTTATCAAGTGCATTATTATTATTATTAATGCCGGAAGGAGGGTAGCCGGATTGATTGCTCTGCGATCAGCGTTTTCGAAGCTGCGAAATCCTTTTTAATTAGCGTTAAAATTGGCTCAACAAATTCATTCGATCGAACACAAACTTATACTGCATATTTGTCTGGACTGTAATACGAACCGATAACCAGAACTTAACTACATTGGGAGTATTTCTGATTTTAGTGGCTGATTTTCAGCATCGATGACTAGCCAACCCATCGCAAACCACTCCAGAACACACATTTTAGTGTTCCAAATTTTTTTCTCATTTTTTTAGAGGTCTACATTGTTTTAAAGACCTGGTTTGTCTTTTAGGGGACTCTAGTGATTGTCGATCCTGGGGCTGCTGATTCGTAAGCTTAGAAACAAGACACATTTTTAGCGGCATGGTCTTGAGCGTGTCATTCCAGATAAATGCTCAATGCGTCATCAGCTTCAAAAGCAGCAACGCAGCGCCCTTGCTGCCTTTGTAGCGCGCATTAAATACTATTTTCACGTATCGATGTGCTTTTATTGTGCGTACGTCCTAAGACATTGTAGTTTCGGAGAAGTGGCGTGTGTCTCGCTTTAAATCTGCAGCAGTCATTGCTAATTTTTCCTATTTTTTACACTAATAAGCAAGTTCCATCACCATCTCACCATTCCCTTACTCTTTCTACATAGTCTTCATAGTCTTCTTCTTCTTACATAGTTTTCAAGCTTTTCCAACAAGCAACTCCACGAGGCGAGGCTTGTCTTTTCTACACTGACCAACTTGACACTGCCGGCATGCTGTAACCAGGAGTTTTTTCTCAGGAGGCTAAGCCTTGAACTAACTCGCGAGTAATTGGAAGTCATCGAATGTATGACGTGTCTCTCGACCAGATTCCCCCTTGCAGCTTAACCAGCAGATGAGAACAGACGCCACGAGCCTTTACCAACGACGCTCGATTTGCGTGAAATGATTGAACTCCTTGATGCCGGAAGTCGTAGGAACTCGAATGAAGTTGATTAGTATCAATCCCGACTGTTAGTAGTTCCTGTGTATTGCCAATAAATAACACGCACGAACGCAATTAGGAATCGAAAATAAATTTTGAGTTCCGACTAGCAAGAGATTTTTGCAACTTGGTGAAAATGTATTGCTCATCTGGTCGTACTATGGGGGCCAGGCTCGACCAAACGGAAGCGACGACACTGAATCTGTGAGTTGATCTGCTGTGTATAGCGTAAGCTGAGCCACCCCAGTTTAAAAGGTTACAACAAAGAGCTGGCTCTAATAGGTAAATATCCTTGCACTGCCTTGTCTGGAGTTCCTCTGGAAATGCTTTGGCACTCGCTCAAGATGCTGTTTCTGAAATTCAGCGTCGAGGTTCGCGTCCCAGAATGCATCTTCAGCTCTTTTATAAGCCAGCTGTGATAGTCGTTCTGACCTTGTACCAACAGCTCGCCGTATGAGGTATATAGACCTGTTTTTACCCATACGCATATTATAAACCTTCCTCTGGTTGCCAATGAATGTCTGTATACAATGGTTTAGATTACAACTTAGGGAGAGATGTCAAAGTGTAGATGCTTGCATTGCTGCTGTTTTTCTTGGAGCTCTCTTATACTATGGAAAAGATTGGTCTTGAACCCCCTTCTTTTTACCATCTTTAATCTCCACGTGGTAAATTTTGTTGCCAAGCTCAGAATTGGAGTTTATTTCTGTGCTGATGACACTCAGCTCTATTCATCCATAGACTCTTCGAAGCGTAAAGACAATAAGAGCGACCTAATGGCTAGTGACTAGCCTCGCGACCCTATAGTTAGCCGACAATGTAGCGTCACTTTAATGACGTCCGCCTATCTAATCTAAGCGAACCGTTCCTGAACGACTCATTGGATGGATTGGCTTACTGCCTCGACCGTCAATGCGGCCTACTTTGATCTATCGAATGTTGTCAAAATTAGCGTCTTCTTAGACAAGAAGACGACGACCGTAATAATTTAAGCGCGTGTGACATTTCATCAAGATTACTACAATCTATTTTGTTCATAACTCCTCGCCTGTGTTCCTAATGGTCTGGAGCAGGTGCAAAACTCCGCAGCTTGAAAAAAATATTTAGTCAACTGCATAGTTGCTATATCACACTACTTCTGCCTGAGCTTCACTGGCTCCTTATCAAGCATCGAATCGATTTCAAGAGTCTTTCTTTGGCTTGAAGGTCACTTCACTCACTAACACCAACCTATTTATCTAACCACATTGCTTCTCCAGTCACGTGCTCTCGTAGCATCCACTCCTCTACCTCCTACTACTTCCTTCCTCTACTTAGAAACTTATAAATTTATATTATATCTACTTATATGTCTAGCCGTTTCCATCACTAAATTAAAACGTCTTAGTGACCGGGCCTTTGGTTCTTATGTACCGAAAGTCTGGGACTCGCTTCCGAATTGTATAACTCTCAGCTACAAGCGAATCTGCTCAACTGAGCTTTCTCCTGGGCCCCAGTCGACTGCTCTTTTTTGCCAGTGTGCTCGCTCTGCCAGCTTGCTCGTGTCCGATTCAGAGTATTTTACTGACCAGAGTTCTTATTCTTGTGACATCGCGATTCCCATTCCATATCAGCAGGTGGCTGCGATTCGTGACTGTGTAAGCTCGAACGAAGCCCTTCATAAGTGTCGTTTTCGATTTTCCATTCGTCTGCGAAGGTGCCATCTCGCAGAGATTTCAAGATCGAGGTCTCTCACACGAAGCTCACGCAAAGGATGAGGAAGAATGGAGCAACTCAAGTCCAGTGCGCTGAAAGCGCACGCGGCGACTCATCAGGCGCAGCAGCAGAAGCAGCAGCAGTGGCGACAACAGTGTCCTCGGCGGCGGCGGCGGCGGCACCTGTCACAGCAGCGGCGGCAAGGAAAAGATGATACACCGACCGCTGTTAACCACTGGCTCTCGTCCACTGGGGGGGGGGGGCGAGGCGCTTAACCTTCTTCTTCGCCTCTTCTATGCATCTTTTCTCGCACTCTCGATCTCTGCCCGATTTGGCAGTCTCCCACGCGGATTGCGTCACGTGTCCCGGACACGGACCGTAAGTAAGTGAGAGCGCTAATCCTAGCCCAGTGGGCACATGGGATAAGGCGGTAACTCGAAGGGTGCGAAGAAATGCGATCGAATCGACGGATCGCCCCAAAGCTCCTCGTCCATCCGTGGATCATCCGGGTCATCACGTATCGCGTCCCAGACTTCTCAGACTTCCGCCACTCTGCCATGCCCATCTTTGCCGCTTCCTCTTTCTATCTAAGCTGCGCTGACTTTCGCTCTCGTCGTTTTCGTTTTGTATCGCTACTGTTCTCCTGCAACTGTATCTTGCGTCGTCTCTCAATATTTGTCGACGAGCAATTTTCTGATGCTCGTTCTTTCTCTCGATTGAGCTTTATCTTTTTTCCGTTTCCGTTTCAACCTCTCTCTCCCTCCATCTCTCTCTGTCTCTGTCTCTCTCTCTCTCTCGCTGTCTCTCTCTTTCTGTCTTTCTATCTGTCTAAGTTTGCGTCTCTCATTAACTGCGCCTCTTCTCTCTGCTGTCAACCGCCTGCTCGCGCTTTCGAGTCCTTGACCTTTCCTCGACTGATCTCGTCCCTAGACTGCTCCATTAAACGTAGCGAGTCTTCTCGGAGGCGATTCGAGCACGCAACGGGTGGGCAACGTCGCTGACCGCTTAACGGAATGAACAGTCGCAGCAGTGTCGCAGCATGGTCGGCTCACGCTGGCCGCTCGGAAGCCTCGGTGGCCGTCTCCTGCCACTGCAGGCAGCGTGCCAAGCCTCCTTCAAAGCGAAAGTACAGACTGCATCTGCTGCACTCGGGCAGCAGGCGAACGCTACGAAAGCTATTACGTATCAGCTATTACGAAAGCTACGTATCATATATATATATATATATATATATATAAGCTAGTATCAGCTCTTTCGATGCTGCCACTACTACGAACAGACTCATAGCAGACTCGATCGATGGGAAGCCAGCATACCGGAAGTCCACCTTCACAGTCGCCACCTCACTCATCGCTCAATGATTTCACCCACAAGCGAGCGAACGGCCGGGGACCGAGCTCATCTGCCGAGTCGTCGGCTGCCGCTTCCTCTTTCAGGCAGGACAGCGACCTCTTTCTTCCCTCTGGCTCGCGGTAGTCGCAGCGGTAGGCGCGGCGGCGCTTCGCGAATCCATCTCGAAATTCTCCTTCTACTTCCCATGTGCAGGGCGCATATTTTGATCGCGGCATACGGTCCGGGCGCGGTCTGCTCTCGACATTTATGTACGCGTTGTTGACAATGGCGCGATTTTCGTCACCGCGACGGGCCGACTGGCCGATGTTGAGCGCGCGCGCGCAAGCACAATGCATCCATTCGAGATGCTTCCCAAGCGAAACGAAGCGGAGCGTTCAGCGCGGCGCGCGGAGCCGCGCGCGAGGGCCCTGGGTGCCGCTCAGCCGCAGGCGCACGCTTCTCGGCCGCGATTGCCGCGTGCCCAGCCATTCTCCGAAAGGAGGCGGCGGCGTCGGTGGCGGATCGCTGCGGCGGCGGCGGCGGCTTCGCGTCGATGCGGGAGACGCGAGCTCACTTCGCTCTCGCTCCAGGGCAGCACGGTCGCCGGGTGGCGCGGGCGGCGACCGTGCTCCCACGCCGCCGCCGCCAGCGCAGTAGGCCGCCGCGGCGCTAGCGGGTGGCCTGTTGACAGAAGTGTCAGCGGGGCCCCGAGGTGAGCAGGTGCGCCGGCCCGGCCCGGCGCACGAGTGCGCCGGCACGTCGCGGCCTGGGACCGCGCCGCGCCGAGCGACGAGCGAGTGCGGTGACGTCGAGCTCTCTAGCGCCAGCGCCCCGAGGCGGTGACCTGCGGCCCAGCACCCGCCCGCTCTGGATCTCCGCACCGGAAGTGGCGCGCTGCTCTCCGACGAGCCGCCGCCGCCGCCAAATTCCACAGCACCTCAGCAACGGGCTTACGCCGACTTACCGCGGCGGCCGCCCGAGCCCCAGGAAGGCCTCTTTCACCGCGGGCGGGGCCGCAGCCGCCGCCGCCGCCGCCGCCGCCGCCGCGCACTCACAGCCTGCACCGCCGCCGCCGCCGCCGCCGAGCTAATAGGGATGTCATCCTCTCGGCGGAGCAGCACTCGATCGGCCGCTACAAGTGGCCGCTCTTCATTAGCCTCTCGGGCTCGCGCGGCGCGTAACGGCTTGGCAGGCCGGTGGCGATTGTTCCGAGCTGACGATCGGATTCTGCGCCTTTGTGCGCGCTGTCGACTGAAATGGCAGTCAAATGCATTAGACACCGCCGCGACAAAGGGAGCTCGCTAATAGGAATTATGAGCAAACAGCGCCGAACGCCCTAGGACTTCTGGTAGCGGAGGTAAGTGCGCCGTACCGAGCCAGCTCGCAGGCATCGCCCGCCGCCGCCGCCGCGCGAGACCGCTCGAGCCGCGGCCGCTCGGCTCTGCGCCCTCTGCTCGGTGCACTCCTCTCTCTGCGCTCTCCTCTCTCTCTCTCTGCGCTCTCCTTTCTCTCTCTCCCTCTGTCTCTCTCACTCTGTCTCTGTCTCTGTCTCTCTGTCTCTCTCTCTCTGCGCTCTCCTCTCTCTCTCTTTCTCTCTCTCTCTGTGCTCTCATCTCGCTCTGACCGCTTCCCGACTGACTTGCTTGCGGACCGCTTCCCGACTGGCTGACCGCTTCCCGAGGGGCTCTCCCGACGCTCACTGCTACAGCAGCGAGTTCCCTTTGCAGCAAATGCAAAGCACCTAGAGAGAGATTAAGTTCTCTGAGGGCGCTTTATCAAGTGCATTATTATTATTATTCTTACGCTTCGGGAGCGTTACGGGAGCTTCCGGCCAGCTCGACGCTCGACGGCGCTCGCTGCGCCTCGAACGTCTCTTCTCGCGCCTGAGCTCCATTTACTCCGTCTCAGGCGCCATCTAGCGGCAGCGGCGACCAGATTCACACTAGAATCCCCGACCGAATCGCCGTCGCCCCGGTTTGGCGAAGCGGCTCCGCCCGTCCGAGCGGCGACCGTACGTCGACGAGTGCGGTCTGATGGGTTTGCACGTAGGGCGAAGGCGAAGGTCGAGTGGAATCGCGTTCGGCTACTCGGCGGGGCATGCGTATCTGCACTGGGCGACGGTTTTGCTCGTCGGTCGTGGTTGCTAACGCAGTGAAACAGCCACAGGCGGACGAAATCGGTTGTCGCCGTTTTGTGCGGCGTTGCGGTGATCAGCAGTGGCGTTCAGAACGGCCCGTAGCTGCGACTGGAGCTCAATTGGAGCCGACGGCTGACAGATTTCCGGCGTCGATGGCGTCGGCGGCGATCAGCCGAAGGCGACATCTTTCGTGGCGACAACTGATCCGAATCGCTGTATTGTTCAATCGGCTCCAGGCACGAAGTCACCTGAATAGAGAATAAGTTCTCTTAGGGAGCTATACAAATTAATTATATATATATATATATATATATAATATATAAGTCATAAGCGGGTACTTCCGGCTATCGCGTTCATCGCTTACCGAGTCTCACTCGCAGGCGCACCTGATCGATTGCATGTCGCAACTTGAGACAAGCCCAGACGTGCCCCAACGCAATGTGAGTGATGCCACCGCAACCCGCCCGAGCGTCCCACATCACTCGCCGGGTCCTCCTCCTCCTCCTCCGCAGCCCACTCGGGTTGACCATAATAGCGCTAGTCGGCCATTGAGACGGAACTAATTAGAGACTGGAGTACTACGACTGTCTCCTGTACAACTTCTAAAGTCGTAACGCGTGCAAAGGCAGGCAGCAACGCCAGCGCTGGGTCGGGCTTTCGGGGTTAATTAGGGGTATCTGGGATGAAACAAGTCTACCTTAGCCAATAAGCACAGACTTATATACTACGACATGTACACACACACACACACACACACACACACACACACACACACACACACACACACACACACACACACACACACACACACACACACACACACACACACACACACGCACATATATATATACATACATATATATATATATATATATGTATGTATATATATATATCGTCTACATATATCTATAACTATAAGACGAATTGCTGGAGATTGTACTGTACAAAACGATTCCCAAGGCTCAGCGGACATTGATCCACAGTCGTCCCATTTCGGACCACCCCAACTAAACATTGCTGGCCCACCTTACACTAAGCGCAAGTGCCAATCAAAATTGCATCTTACGTAGAGGCTTTGAGAAGTGGCCTTTTCTTTTGACACTCGGCCTAGGCTAGGTTATGTATGCTGGAGCATCCACTCACGTAAGGACAATTTAAGGAAGACCTTTGATCCACATGTCACTTGGCATTGCGTCTTGCCCAGCATTCAAGACATGCGACGATGCGTGTCGGGTAATTTCATGCATCTCCGTTATAGTCAAATAACAGTCTGGTTCACATGAGGCGCAGCTGCACAGCGAGTCCACTACAGCCCACGCTACTGGCACTAGACGGAGCGCTAGGTCATAGACTGAACATTATCTGTGTCATGAAGTTGACCGACGCCTTAATACTGGTCCTTGGTTGAATATTCTGTAAAGAGATGATGCCTGTTACATGCTAGCATGAGCTAGGCAGCATGATTCTGCCTTGCTGTAGTTGATGCTAATAATAACTCAGTATAAGCACGCCTTAAGCACATTAAAAGCAAACCACAAAGACCATGTGAATGCTGCGAGGAACAGGTGCACTTTTAGATTCTTTTTAAATGTTATATATTCAGGGAATGTAGCGATGTCAGTCTGAAATACGTTCAAGGCTATGGGTGGGAGATACGAGTTAAAGGCCCGGTTTCTCAATGATCTGAGGTTGGTTCGAGGCAGAGCTAGATGACTTGACTTAGAACAGCTGGTAGAACTATGCTTAGCCTGGATGGGAAACGGAGCTCTGATTAGTAGACTGGAGCCAGAAAAGGAAGGGCAACTGAAAGTGAATGAGAAAACTTGAAGTTATTGCATTCCTTGTGCAAGTCGGCGAGAAGTGGTGTGATGTGGCAACTGCTACGCTTCTAGCAGACGAGCCTAGCAGTCAGTAGTTTTGCAGTAAGTGTAAGCGCCTAATTGTACAAGGAAGAGACCTGTAAGCTGTGGGTTGCAGAAGTCGAGACGAGATGTTACAAATGCAATGACCAACTTGGATGCATATTCTTTCTAAGAAAAATCGAATTTTCGCTCACTGTTACGTATCTGAAAGTAGGCCCACTTAATAAATAATAAGAATGCATTTGATATAACCCCCTCAGAGAACTCAATCTCTTCTAGGCACTTTACATTTGCTGCAAAGGAAGTAAGATTGAGTGGTTAGTGGTAGCGTGCTCAATAAACAGCAGGAATAACGTTGTTAGGGGTGGCATGTACAGGGGTGGCGTGCAAGTTTGGTTAATGGCAGCATGCGCAGTATCGGCACGCATAAGCACTTGACTCTGAAGCTGATGTTTTATAGTCTATGGAAAAGTCGGTATCCTTTGTATCAGGACGCTTAGATTTCGTGAAGATGCTGCAGGATATACGCTGGCAGAGCCGATTTTGAGGGTTGCTCCCCATTTTTGAGCCGCACACTAAGTTTGTTCATAAAATTAAGTTGGTTTTATCTTCACTGAATGCGAGAAAAGTTTACTGTCATCCAAGTGCGAATGTCAGAAATACGGGTTGCGAGGGAGTTGAGTGAGTTTGACGTGCTGGGACGCAGGTAGAGATCAAAACACAGTTGCTACAATGTCACGGTTATGGAAGTGGAAGCGTGGATTGTTCTCGGCGATTACATCGGCAAGTTGAGGAGTCGAAATCGTGCAAAGAAGGGAACCAAGTACGGACTTCTAGAGTATCCTTTTTTTGTAGAGGCTCCTCGTAAGATCCGTCGGAGGCCATAGCACGAGAATGTCCATACGCCGTGCCATCAAATTTGGTCGGTAAACACGGAATACCGTTCTCTATAACTTGGAATCAAAATCTTCTGTCGCAGGATGCCTATTATGGAAAGAGCAGCTGTGTCGCAACGCGATTTTGCTGAGCAATTTTGCCGGGTTAATTCGTGAAAACGCGCATGGGCGTTTTCGCGAGCTTTCTTGATAAACCCGGAACACCGTTGTCACTAAATTGAATTCAAAACCACAGCTGCGCGATGCCAATTGTGGGCACGACTGCTGTGTCGGAGTCCAAAATGTAGGAATTTGCGCTGGGCCTGGGAATTCGAAGTATTTACACAAGAATGCGTACGCACAGTCGCACGGAATTTAGTGGGTAAATCCAAAGCGCCGTTTTCTACATAGTGGAATTAAAACCGCAGTAGCGCGACGTCTACCTTTGCAATAGCAGCTGTATGGCGATATGAAAAATTTGAAGGCGTGATATCATTGGAGGCCATAGCATTAGAATTCTCAAGCGCTATCGCATGAAATTTGGTTGGTAAACCTGGAACGCCGTTTTCTATCTTGGAAATAAATATGATTACTTCGTATACAGTCGTCCCTCGCCACCCATGACTGGAAAGTTTTGCAAAATAACCAAGCAAAAAGGCGAGCACAGCACAGATGCATCCACTGCGAGCTAACCGCTTAAAGTGAATGAGTGAAACGCGGAATGCTAAGCGAATGTTGTTCGTTCACTGTGCCAACTAGCGGTGGGGTATCTGAAGCTGGTTCATAAGCAGAATTTTAGCTCCAAACTCTTAACAAAATAATCGGCCGAGAGACTGCTCGTATCTAGAAAAACTCGTTAGTTGGAGCACTCGCAATTCAAGGTAACCCCGTACCTAAGTATCAAAACTGCATTTTCGCGAAGCATTTTCTGGAAATGGTACCCGTATTGCCGCTTGAATGTGTAAAAAGGCTGGCTGTCGCGGACCATTGGAGGCCATAGCACGAGAACGCGAAATTGCATAAAATTTGGCAGATAAACCCGTAGAACCATTCTGCATGATTTGGAATTAAAACCTGTTTTCCGAATTTTGTTGTGTAAATATCAGCTGTATCGCAGTTATTCGCGGGACCGCCGCCCACCCTGCTTGCAGCCAAGGTAGCAGCTGCCTCAACTAGGTTTAAGTCCTACACAGGCAGTAGTCAGGCGACGCCGAGGGGAAGAGGTCTGACCTTCGCTCACAACCAAAAACAAGCCAGCCTGTGGTCGACATAACGAGCTGTCCCTCAAACAAGACAGGGGAACGCAAACATCTCTGTGACGTTGGCCAACGGTGATTCTGTTGCTGGTCACAAGTAGAGCGTTTGGAAATAATTTGCATGGAGTATGCAAGCAGCTAGGTTTAGTAAACCTGCTACAACTTTTTTATTAGCTTATGAATATAGTTGCTAGCAATTGTAGAAATATTATAGTATTCACTGCAGTCATAGACAAATTTGCAATCTTGCTAACCTATGTCTTGACTTGAAAAACGGATTTACCATATCCATGTTGCAATATATCGGTTTCAATTCACATGCTTCTTTGTGTGTTGAGTTTCTTACCTGTACTGGTACTACGCTTGTAGAGCCGCAAAATGCATATTTCTTTGGAAACTAGCACTCGTGATTATGCACGATCTGGAAGACGTGTAAAGCTCAGGATCTCCAGAGACCTTAAGAAGTCCACGATAGTCTAAAATATAATCTTGGATCGGCTGGATACACATTGGTACCAGCCTCTTCCAGAAAAGACTCCACCAAAAATGATGAAATCCTCAACTAACTTTCATACTCACTGGGGCTAGCGGTAGGCTAGCTACAATGACCACTATCTCGTGACTTCCAACGAGTCGTAATGTACAGCCGTGGTGATCGCACAGTCGCTTGGGTGAGTGACCACTAACACGCACACACTTAGTACATATTCACAGTATCGCTATTGCTATGGCAACAGATTGCAAACCAAATTAACGGTCAGATAATTTATTGCAAATAAATAAAAACGACAAGCTTTCCATAAGTGTCATTGTTTTCAGCGAGACACCTTACCGTACACCGATTCGCCCGAGACAGAACTACAGCAACTAGTCAAAGCCTAGAGCCAGTGTCGACGGCTGCTCGGCGCTTGGCAAGAGCACGATCGTCTGCTTGAGAGAGCCGCGGTCAACTAGCACATTTTACTAATACATATTTGCTCAGACCAGGGGGAGGCAAGAGCAATTCGGTAAACCAGTTGCAGGATGCAGTGAGCCCGTCCAGGTCAGACCCATCTAGCAGCATGCGAGCAACTTCGTAGGTGTTGGTCGGGAAGCAGAAGAACCCGCCAGGCAGCCCGCGAGGTCTACCACACTGAAGTTCTGGGGTGCAGCAATACGGAGCAGTGGCAGCGCTACGTGAACAATGCAGATGCTGGCCAGTCGTACTCTTGCGGCCGGCTATGCTGCACGTTTGCTGGCCGCCTTGATGTCTTGAATGATGGCCTGCACCACTTCCAGCGTAGTGGCCTTGCCTCCCAAATCTGCAGTCCTCAGCTGCACGAAAAGCAACCAGCGCACGCCGACTGGCTGGCTGGCCGACGGGCGCAATGCCATGGCTCGCACGCAAGCCGCTACTGCAGCTCATTCGTTGGCAAATACTGTGCCACTCAGCAGTGCATGCGCCGACGCAGAATTCAGGTCAGTAACTGCCAAGCCCATGCACAATGTAGCAGCAAAAGGCGGGGCTGTGATCGGTGGCAGCAGTCTAGTTCCCACTGCTGCAAATGCACGGTGGAAGCAAGTTCCACAGCACAGTCTAGGCTGGTGCACCCGCCGAATCTCGCACATAAAAAACGAAACAGCTCGTTAGCTGAGCCGCAGCAAGAGCCCAGTCTGTTCGAGCAGGCTGCTACTGCTTACATGGGTCAGCTATACAGGAAGAAGCCAAATCGTGTATCTAAACCTGTAGACATCGAATTTGCTGTTTCTTATGGGAGCCAATCCGGCCCTTTCAAATTCAAGATACATAGGTAAGGAATAATAATAATAATAATAATATTGCACTTGATAAAGCGCCCTCAGAGAACTTAATCTCTTTCTAGGCGCTTTACATTTGCTGCAAAGTGATACGCAATAGAATAGTAAGTAAAATCATGCTTGAAAAACAAACAAAATGAATAACATGGTTAGGGGTTACATGCACTGGGTCAGCATGCAAATGTGGTTAGTGGCAGCATGAACAGTGTCAGCACGCATAAGCACATCGAGGACGAATCACAAGGACCCACTAAATGCTGTCCTAAATAGGTATGTTTTTAAGTTTCTTTTAAATGTGGTCAGGTCAGGGGATGTTCTGATGCAGGTCGGGAGGGAGTTCCAGGCTGTGGGAGCATACGAGCTAAATGCACGGTCTCCAAAGGATTTAAGGTTTGTACGAGGTATTTCTAGACTGTTGGATTCCGAAAAGCGAGTGGTACGATGCTTTGCCTGATGGGGTAGTATATCTGAAAGATAGGCTGGAGCCATAGAATGAAGGGACCTAAAAGTGAGCGACAAAACCTTGAAGTCAATCCGTTGCTTGACTGGTAACCAGTGCAGGTCGGCGAGAAGTGGAGTAATGTGGCAACTGCGACGCTCACGACAGACAAGGAAGGCTTCAGACTTCATCAAATTTGACAAACAAAGTTGCTGCTACGTTAAAAGTCTAACAGTTGAGATTATTTGCAGCTTTGCCAATACCAAATTACGACAGTCCAACATATTTTGCACCAAGCAAGCAGTGCGATCGTTAGATAGGCTTTGAGGTGAGAAGCTCCTAAATTTGGACATGAAACGAATATGAGGCACGACAGAGGAAGCATTATATGATACATGTATAGAAAAAACTGACTTAAACAGATACACAGGCTATAGAAACTTTACGAGGGCTCAACTAGCTCATCCCTACTTCTGAGGGCAAACCAGAAGATTAGAGCTTCCATTGGGCAGATCAAAGATAATGTGAGCATCTTACGATATGCAGGTAGCAGCATAAACCACTTGTGGCCAACATTGTCTCCAACGGCGTGATTGTACTCCAAAGACTGGCCAAGAGTTTGCAATTGCAACCGGGTGATGAGGAATTGCTTAGACATTCAGCAGTTACCAGCTGCAGACCATGCTCATCACGGTATTTATATACCAGGCTTGGCACGAACCATAGGGACTTAAAAGTCATCTGGGCACAGTGCAGACACGGTGCCCAGCACCGTTTATCGTTTGCACACATCTGTGCACAACGACAAATGTGAAGAAGCATCAAACCAAAGCAGGCATCCAGGGGCGCCTCGATTTGTAGGTCTTAGCTTCAATAACTGCTCATTAAGAGCTGCCAAATAAGCCAGCACGAAAAGCAGCCTGTATGTACAGCGTGTACATACAGGCTGTGTCACCCTGCTTTCTACCATCAAATATCATCAACAATCTGACTACGGCCGCTAACCACTTACCACAAGCTTTATTTATATACGTATGGAATGTCACTCCCCACTCCCTAACAGTGACATACCAATGAGGAGAGTGCTCGACTAATACCAAATTGAAAGGAACTGGTGGCCACCAAGGTGACCACCCTAAAAAAATGAACTATCGATATCTAAAGCATGAAATCAAGCACAGACCAACACATAGTCCGGTATGTTTTAACGATTCATCTGCTACCTCTACCGTGTCATCACAGGCAGAACTGCCAACTGTAGATTATTATACCAATTCAAAGCATAGTACATTGACGTCACAGCTTAAATTGATGGGGTCAATTCAGCATCATCGACAGCCCTAGTTATGCACTACTTACCAATGGGTTAGTCATAGTGGTAACAATTGCATTGTGAATCATGGCACCATATTGTTGCAAGCTGAAACAGAATTAAGGCAAATGCGAATCTTTGCACAAACCATAAGCAACATGATTACCAAACGACCATAAGTGGCAAGTGGCCAAGTGGCAACCAAAGCAGTAACGGCATGCACTCGAAAGTGCTCGAAATCCGAGAGCAGGTAGTTTTTGCAAAGCACATGCAACCGACATCGATAGACAGCAAATAGTTCAGAGAAGCTGCACTGATGAATGTGCCAACACACTGCACCAGGCATTGTCTGCTGCAACACACCTAGCCCAAGAACTGTATACAAGATAGTTACCACACAAACAACAAGAAACTATTAAATGGAGAAGGGCAGATTTTCTGCACTTGCATGCCTCAAAATTAGATATCAACAGGGAGCACAGTGCAGCCCCGACCAAGGTCTGACTGAGGTCGTGGGCTCGAGCCCGGGGCATATGTGAAGCGCCTGAATAGAGATTAAGTTCTCTTGGGGTGCTATATAAATGAATTATATTTATCACAGTGATTATAGATTAAAATTAGCTAAATGTTTTTGCCCTACTAATTACCATATCTGATGAAACGTGAGACTCAAGAGTATGGGCGCTGAGAAAATCCATATTAGTGTTACAGGATCAATTAAAGCACGCCAGCATCCGGCAGAATCCACAGCACTAAGCATTTCACACAACGCGATAGTCAAATTTAATTCTGATGCCATCAACGAACACTCTGGTCCACCACAAACACCAAACAAAGCCAGAGGCACCAGCTAGTGATACATCATGACAGTGGGGTTCACGACATCATAGCTACAGCACAATTGCTTTTCAGATCAGCAGAGCCCACAACAGCACGAAAATACAGCTACTTACCCAATATGATACAACATGTCAGCAGCAGCCATCAGCATGGCAGATGGATTGGCAACATTCATACCCTTAATGGATCGACCGGAATTGCGAGTGCCCTACAAAAGACATGCTCTTGAGACATCAACCAACGTCGTGGGTGCTCGAGCTGCAATGCTTCGTTTTGTAGAAAAAAAACTCAGCTAAGAAGAGAAGGTGCACTCTACCAAAATCAAGCCGCAGTAAGTTAAAAATGTCGAACTATGGAAAGCCGTCAGCTATGGAACTAAGTACGAACAAACTTGGCATCAAATAGGGAGCGATCGTTCAGCATGCGTTACCGGTCCAGTCATCTACCGATGGAGCTATCTGCTAACTGCTGCTCATAGGACACCCTAAGCGTGTGGCTGGATTAAAAGGCTTTGCTCCTCTACTAGGTGATGCTACTGTGCGACCACATCACGTGCTCGAAACTTAGGTGTCGTTTTCGACAGCCGCCTCAATTTTAAAAGCTTCATCCAGACGACTGCTTCTACAGCTAGCTTATCACGTCGGATTCTTATAAAAAATTAGGAGCTGTCTTCCACAGTGACTTGTAATTTTTTTTAACTAGCTCCATAGTTCTGTCTCGGCTTGATTATTGGAATTCCCTTTTGGCTGGGCTACCAAAGAAAGCAACCAGGCCACAGCAGCTGACTATGAATATGGCTGCAAGGCTAATCTTCAAGTCCCTGAAGTTTGAGCACGTGTCTCCTTTGTTAAAAGAGCGAGGATGGATGCCGGTTGAGCAACGGATACAGAGAAAAATTCCTACACTGACCCACAAGGCCTGCCACGGCTTGGCTCCTTCGTACCTAGCAGAACTGCTGCACTAGTTTCAGCCTCTTCGCGCCCTCAGATCCTGTGTGGACAATAAATTAGCTGTTCCATTCCTCCGATTAAAGACCATTGGCGACAGAAGCTTTAGCTCTGCAGGTCCTAGACTGTGGACCTCTTCCACAATTCTTATGCAACGACAACTACTCTCCTACTGCCGACTATGGCTCATCCTTTTCAGCGATCCTGAGCTGCTACTTCCATGCTACTCAATACCTCAACTGCTCTCCTGACTCTGCTACGCTTCCCACTTTCTCTTTGTTGCGTGAGACGAAGTCTGTTGGCTACCGAATGCATACCGAAAGCCGCTTAGGCTGTGAGTGTGCTATACAAAACTTTCCCGCGTAACACTCATATAGTCTTTATGACTTTGTTGAGTTACACATGGAGATACATGTACAAGCATGGCTGCCCTCACATTTCAAATTTCATGTAGATCCATGACGTATTAGCCAAGTTATGGAACTTCCAGGGCCCACGACTCCACTGTTATTGAAGCTGTTTAAAAGTCACAAGCATGTACTGAAGCAAGCTGAAGGCATGTACCTAGATGTACATATGCTCAGCAAGTTGGGACACGAATCGTATCTGATGCAGAGATCGGAAAATTTATTATTTGTGGATATGACGCTTCCACTTCTTCCTAGTTGGTCATGGTTTACATAATCTTTTTGTACTTTGCTTTAATGTGGAAATCGCCAAAACTTCCGACGTTGTTCCTAACATATTTGCCTTAAAAAATTCCACTAACAATTATTTGATTGTTAGAGCAATCTCAGTATTTCCTCAACATTTACCATTAATCAAAATGGGTAAGTTAGTTTGACTCTTGCCTCTGTTCGTAGGTTCACTTCCCGAGGATAAAAAGACACAATCGTTCTTTCTAGCACTAGAACATCCCTTTGGAAGTGCTTAGTGCTTATAAATCCTTCAAACGCTGGAGCTACATATCTGCCCAGTTGGAGCGGAATACCATCAGCATGAAAACGTTATTGCAAAAATGATGCAAATATAGAAGCAGATACCGTTTATAGAGAACGGCTGGGATTACGCTTCAAGAATGGACAATAATAGCAAGCATGTCTTTTTTATCGGAATGGCAAAGCTGGAGGAGGTTCTTGTGAGCCAGAAGGAAAAATGAGGAAGTTGAGTGCATCCAGCTCGCGATTAACGACCAAATTGTTTCTACCATTAGTAAGGTGTATTTCCAGGGTCTGCATCATCCACAAAATTCCTGTTGAATCTGTACGAAATCTAGATGTCATGTTCCAAAGTGACCTATCATTAGATGACCACATCAGCTCCATAGTCAAGTCTGCCTACTTTCAACTATATAACATATGCTAAAATTCAGGCTTGTTTAGACAGGGAATACCAGATCAAATTTGTGACATCCCGTCTTGATTTCTGTAACTCACTGCTTGCTGGACTACCGGCCTGTGTACTCGGGCACTTTCGACGGTGCAAAACTATGCAGCTAGGCTTCTCTGTCGTGAGCGTCTCAAGTTGCCACATCATAGCACTTCTCGCCGACCTGTACTGGCTCCCAGTCAAGCAACACATCGACTTCAAGGTTTTGTCACTCACTTTCAGGTCCCTTCATTCTTTGGCTCTAGCCTACCTATCAGATCTTCTTCCCCACCAGGCTAAGCATCGTACTACCCTCTTTTCAGAATCCAACTGTTTAACTGCATCTCGCACAAACCTCAAATCCTGTGGAAACCGCACCCTTAGTTCGTATGCTCCCAAAGCTTTGAACTCACTCCCGACCTGCGTCACGACATAGCACGACTTGTCCACATTTAAAAAGAAACTAAAAACGCATCTATTTGTGACAGCAGTTAGTCGGTCACTGTGATTCGACATTTATATGCTTATGTGTGCTGACACTGTGCATGCTGCCACAAACCACACTTGAGTGCTGACCCCCTGTGCACCCCTAAACGATGTTATTCTTGTTGTTTATTGAGCATGCTACCATTAACCCTTAGATCGTGCCTCCTTTGCAGCAAATGTAAAGCACCTAGAAAGAGATTGAGTTCTCCCAAGGGGCTTTATCAAATGCATCATCATTATTGTTATTTTCATTATTTTTTAAAAGGTTCAATGGACATATATTTATGAACTTTGATAAAAAGTGTGGCCGTAACCTTGCTGACAGAGCGTACATGTCACATGTAAAAGCTGTGGAAAGGTGGCAAATGCTATAGCAACAGCATCGCCGCTGCGGCGTTGGAAGCAGCAGAGCCAGCGATGAAACCTGTGGCAGCAGCAGGGGCAGTGCAATGCGAATATACAGGCAGCAGCTGAAAACGGAACACTCCTCTAAACGCGCGCACACACACACCTACCTGCTCAAAGATTGCAAACTTTTCACCAAAATTGCCTCCGACAACAACACCAGGGCCACCGACAAGTCCAGCAGCAACGTTCACAAGTATATTTCCATAAAGGTTTGGCATGACCATAACGTCAAACTGCTGAGGCCTTGAAACCATCTGAAAACAAAGCGACACGGCTAGGTAACAGAATAGTGCTGGCAAAAGATAAAATATGGCGCTGCTATTGCCAGCTCTCTCCAAATATAAAAATCGCTTAAACCGAACACTTTTACAACTCTCAGCCGGAATGTATCGAGCAAAGGTAACCGATTTTTAAAATGCCCTAGGAAGCAGACTAAGGTCTAACAGTCTAAGGCACGGCCACCATTCCAGCTGAGTTCTCTCAAGAAACAGGATGAGACTGCACTGAAGGACGATTATTCTTCCATTTGTTGTTAGCCAGGTTGCCAACAAGAGTAAAGCACACGTGCTAAACAGCTATCTTTGCAGGAATGGCAATTTCCATGAAAAGTCACTTGCTTTACTTAGTAACTGCATTTGCTAGAGCCTCTGTCGGGCTTGTTCCAAGGAGTCTTGGACTCAGCCACCGGTCAAAATGTCTGGCTTTGTACTAGGAGGCTATCCTTTCTATTACTTTCCATGTACTACATTCACACTAACATTCATTGTGTCCTTTTATACGGTATCAAGAGTAAATATTAAATAATAATGTTAATAATACATCTGTACAACACCATAATATAACTAAATCTCGTTTTAGGCAGTTTATATGATGTACAGGAAAAATGTCAATTTGATTAGTGATAACATGCATAGGGTCAGGACGAATAATCACACCAAAGACAATTCACACGGGCCCACAATACCGCGAGGAACAGGTAGGATTTTAGCTGCTTTTTAAACGTCGTCACGTCAGGGATGACGTGACATCAGTAGGAAATGAGTTCGAGGCTTTGAGAGTGTACCAACTAAAGAATTTGAGGTAGGTTGGAGGCTCCGCTAAGCAACTTGATTCAGAAGAGAGGTGGTACGATGCCTAGTCTAATTGGGAAGTCGTTCTGATAGGCATGCAGCAGAAAGAATATGAACGGAACAAAAACTGAGTGACAAAGCCTTAAAGTCGATAAGCTGCTGGATGGCGTGCCAGTTCAGATCGGTGAGAAGTGGTGCAACGTGGTAACTGTGCCGGTTAAGACAGGCAACCCTAGCTGGCTCTAACTGCAACTTCACAAAGCCCTGATAAACACGAGTCACACACGAGAGTCTTCTATTGTGCATTCAATGCCAAAGCTGCTTCCAGTATGCAATCCGTGATGGCACACTAGGTAAGGTGGTTGCTTTCGCGACCTCGGTCTCGAGGTCGTGGGTTCGATTCCTGCGGTTGGCAATCCTTTATCGCCACCACAAGCGGTGGTGATAGCCGTAAAGGCTCTTCTGTCGCTATACAAAAAGAGGCTGTTTAATCAGCTAGGATTTATTTTATTTTTAATCGAAAGTGAACAGCTTATCTAATGTAGCAACCAACAACACGGGAAGCAAAGCATAGCTTAGCAGTGCAATAGTATAGCACATGGGCACAGTAGTTAGAAGAGGTGGCATAAAAGTGGCAGCCTAGATTACAAGCTTCATAAACAGGTAGCACAGTATTAATAGGTCCACTGGACGTAATTACAACGCCAGAATCACGACTGCAGAGAAGTGGGAAAGAACAGTACCAAGCATATACCTTCACGTTCAGTCGAACTAGTGTAGGGGGGGGGTTGATGCACACAGCTCTCGAGAAAGCATTATTGACCGTGATGGCAGGGTGACAGTCTGACCTCAAGGTCAGCTACTGATTCTTCTAGCTGAAGGCATTGCCGAATTTGGGCTGCCGAGAAACACTGGATGAGAGCTCTCTAAATTGCCTCAGTGAGAAATAATGACTGCACACAGTCCCGTGGCAGATGGCTTCCGGTTGTTCCCTATTTTGATTTACTGCTCTACTCGAAACCATTGCTAAAGGCTACACTACCACTCAGCCATTCAAAGATTTTGAGAAGGGCAGCTGCCGACCATTCCCGAGGTTATCCCCACCGGCATGGACCTGCATATGCTAAGCAGTAGTTATGGCTACTGATTCCAGTAGACACAATAGTTCAAGCTCGGCATCCATTACAACTAAAAGCAACAAATGCATTCAGGCAATTCAACCAAATTCGTCTGGAGCATGCAAGTGTCAACGGTCAACGGCTTTACACTGAGTACTATAAAGTTTTGACTCTGCAGCCAGCACCCATCGGAGCGCACGTTGCTTTTGTATTGTTTGATCTCCGTCTATAACTCCACAAAGCCACAACGACTAAATGGGTGTTACGCAGGAGAGTTTTGTATAGCACACTCACAGCCTAAGCGGCTTTCGGTATGCATTCGGTAGCCAACAGACTTCATCTCACGCAACAAGGAGAAAGTGGGAAGCATAGCTGAGACAGGAGAGCAGTTGAGTTAGTGAGTAGCATAGAAGTAGCAGCTCAGGACGGCTAGAAAGGATACGCCACAGTCGGCAACAGGAAGAACAGTTATCGTTGTGTAAGAATTGCGGAAGTGAGTTCTACAGCCTAGGACCTGCAGAGCTAAAGCTTCTGACACCAACGGTCTGTAAGAGGAAGAATGCAGCTAATCCCCGAGCCGGCCCAGGAGCCTACCAAGGAATTCACTAAAATGCTTCATTTTCAGTGTAGCTTTGTACCTTGTAAATTCCATAACTTGGCCATTAATTTACTTATCTGAGTGAAATTTGATATGTTGGTCCAGTTCTTCTTGTAAACCTCAGCCCCACAATTATTTCTGATTCGGTCAGGTAAATTTTGTTTTACATGTCTACAATTGCAGAAAACACAGCTCCACGATGTTTGCTGACATGTAAAGCAAACCTATTGTCCTGTCACTTAGGAATGGAAAGCCTAAACGTCAAAACCGGCTCAGTTAGCATCTCGCAGGTATCTGGGCGATCTATTCCAAAATGACCTTTGGCTGGATGACACATTGACTTCACAGTTAAGAGTGCCTATCAGCTAGGCTTCACTGGAAACATCCAGGCATGCCGAGACAAGGGTGCTAAAAGCCCGACCAATCTAAGCATTTGTGACATCCTATCTAGACTACAACAACTCTATCTTTGCATTTCTGCACGACTGTGCAACACGATGCTCACATGTGTAGCAAAATACGTCAGCAACACCTGACTGAAGTGGAAGTTTGATACAACTGTCACATCGTACCAATTCAATTTGATCCTCACTAGCTCTGCATCAAGCCACGCACGTAATCCAATGTCGCGTCATTCTGTTTTAGGTCCTTGACTTTCTTGCACCGGCTCAACTATCTGTACTACTTGATGCTTAGCAGCGCTTTCAGATAATCTACTCATCTGATCGAGGTTGCTTAGCCGTGCCTCTATCTGGCTTCAACTCCCTCGGAATGAGTGCTTTTAGTCCCTAAGCATCTAAAGCCTTCAACTTAGCCAACCTGTATTAAGACATCTGGAGCAAATGTAAAAACCCACCTGTTCCTCACAACAAGTGCTTCATCCACACACCATAACTCATTCGTTCGTATACATGCTATAGTAGTGTGTTAAATTACCACGAATCAATTGACACTGCATCATTTGCTTGAAAATTATTTAGCAAGAGATTACGTTCTGCAAAGGTAGATTACAATCCCCCATTATTTATCAATTTTTTTTTTTACTTTTATCGGTACAAAAAATAATTCACTTGAGTGTACCTGCACAAGCACACACTCAACAGCAATGGAAATATCAAAGGCATAATGCCTTACTCTTTCCTTAATAAAGAAGAAAGCCTGAAAAAGGGAACTCGCTTCCAACGATGCTTACAATGTGCACACTCTATCTAAAACAAGGCACCGCTGCTGCAGCATCATTTGAGCATTCGATTTTAAAATTGTCGAGCTCGGCATTAATTTATCCTCTCCCCCAAGTACACACGTGTGTGTGCTTGCCTAATCCGAGGCTTGGCTAGTTTCCAACAGTAAACAGTCAGGGCTGATCAAAGGTAGCTCCCACTTCAGCCAGCTTTCCCTACATTAGCCATGCCTAAGCCAATGCAAGCAGCCCGGCCAGACTAATGTATCTCTGTCTGTAACTCCACAAAACCACAAAGAATATGTGGGTGTTACACAGGAGAGTTTTGTATAGCGCACTCACAACCTTTCGGTATGCATTCGTTAGCCAACAGACTTCGTCTCACGCAACAAAGAGAAAGTGGGGAGCTTAGCAGAGTCGCTCAGGACTGCTGAAAAGGATGAGCCACAGTCGGCAGTAGGAGAGTAGTTGTCGTTGCGTAAGAACTGTGGAAGAGTTCCACAGTCTAGAACCTGCAGAGCTAAGGGTTCTGCTGCCAACGGTCTTTAAGCAGAGGAATGGAACAGCTAATTTATTGTACACACAGGACCTGAGGGCTCGAACAGGCCGAAACTAGTGCAGCAGTTCAGCTAGATATGAAGGAGCCAAGCCGTGGCGGGCCTTGTGGGTCAGCGTAACAACTTTGCTTTGTATCTGTTGCTCAACTGGCATACATCCTAGCTCTTTTAGCAAAAGAGACACGTGCTCGAACCTCTGGGACTTGCAAACTAGCCTTACAGCCACATTCATAGTCAGCTGCAGTGGCCTGGTTGCTTTCTTTGGTAGCCCAGCCAAAAGGGAATTCCAATAATCAAGCCGAGACCGAACTAAGGAGCTAGCTAAATTTTTCGAAAGCCACTGTGGAAGACAGCTCCTCATCTTGGATAGGAATCGGACGTGATGGCTAGCTGTAGAAGCAGTCTTCTGAATGAAGCTTTTAAAACTGAGGAGCTGTCGAAAACGACACTTAAATTTCGAGCACGTGGTGATGGTCGCACAACAGCATCGCCTATCAGAAGAGCAAAGCCTTTTAATCTAGCCACACGCTTAGGGTGTCCAACCAGTAGCAGTTCGGTTCTATCGTCATTTAGTTTCAAGAATTTTTCTGACATCGAGGATCGAATGTCGGCAAGGCAAGCATTCAGTTTCTCAGTTGCTGCAGCAGATTTCGATGGTTTGAATGACAAATACAACTGAGTATCGTCAGCATAAAAGTGGTGCCCGATTCCTTTAATCACTTTTCCCAGAGGTTGAGTATAAATGGAGAACAGCAAGGGAGCAAGTACGGAACCCCTAGAGGGGCTCCACAGGGGACCGGTCTCGTGTGAGAGAAATGACCCCCACATGACATGAATTGAACACGATCAGAAAAGTAAGATTTAAACAACGCCAGTGCCTCGTCTGCCAGACCGATCGTTGTTCTCAATCGTTCATGTGTAACATCGTGATCAATGGTGTCGAAGGCAGCTGACAGATCTAGCAGAGCTAGGGCAGTGACGCCCTGTCGTTGTTGCCACGTAGAATATCATTGTTAACATGGAGGAGAGCAGTTTCAGCGGAGTGCTGCCTCTTGAACCCTGATTGAAATGTTTCTGAAATTTCATTTTTTTCAATAGGTTCAACTTGCTGCTTAGCAACATTTTTTCAAGAATCTTTGACAAGAAAGGAAGAAGAAAAAGTGAGCAATAATTTGCAAGGACCTCTGTATCTAATTCAGGCTTTTAAAGTATGGGTCTAATGATTGCCGATTTGAAGGGGACGACCCTTTTTCCAAAGAAGCATTAAAAATCTCGGTTATGGCAGGGCTAAGTTGGTCTGACAGTGAAGACCACAGAGATGATAGTATAGGATCTTCAGGAGACGAGCTCTTTTTGCTAGACCATATTAAGGTAGCCACATCGCATGCAGAAACCTGGGAAAACCTTTTAAGGAAGGTCACAGGTTGCGATTCCACAATTGCTTTAGTCGGAGGGGGCTTAACAGAGGCACGAATGTGCACAATTGTTTCAGTAACAAAGGCTGAACACTTATCGGCTCAGACGTTAATATCTGGGAAGTCAGACCTCTCAGCATTGGCCAGATACGATTTACTGTCTTATAAATCTGTTTAGGGTCCGACTGGCAGGAATTCAGCTTTTGAGTGAAAAAAGTAGCCCTGGCTTTTTTTTTTTAGCTTCCGGGTGTAAACTCGAAGGAAGTCTTTGAAATTGACTAGGTCTGCCTCAGACCCCGATTTCTTGAAACAACGTTCCAGCCTGCGCCAAACCCGGCGCATCTTTGCGAGTTTTTTGTAAATTGAAAGGAATCTCCACGACTCTGTACACGGATAGAATGAATGGGAGCATGCTTGTCAAGAGCACTCCGGAGTGCAATGTTCACTGCAGCAGTGAAGGTATCGAGGCTGCCGGTCAAGTCTGAATGCAGATCAAGAAGACCTGCACCACAAACAGATTTCAAAAATTTGTCTATGTCAATGCTTTTAAGTTACGTCGCTTGACAAGTTCGACATTACCCTGTATGTACAAGGGAGCAGGAACAGTAAACGAGAGCGAACAATGATCTGAGAGGGTCAGCGAGCACACCACAAGGTCAGTGGGGAGAACATCCTTGGTGATCACGAGATCTAGAATATGGACACCGACGTGGGTGGTATGATTGACATGTTGGAGCAAACCAAAATTCTCCAGACAGTCAAGTAAGGAGCGGACCTGACTGTTGCTAAGATTGTCAACGTTAATATTGAAGTCTCCAGCAATCAGTAACGCCCTGTCACACACAAATATTTTAGCGAGGAACTCTGAAAACTCCTCTATAAACACGTTTAGACAGCCAGGAGGTCGGTATATCACAACAGTGAGAGGCGTTGTCTTTGATGAAGACCTGATTGCAACTGATTCAAACGATGGCCCATGCGAAAAACTGCACATCTTATAGCCAAACGATTCGCGAACGACAATTGCAACCATGCCACCAACCTTGTCAGACCGCATGGACTGATAGAATGAGAGCCCGGGTGGGGTGGTCTCAGATATACAGCTACTGGAACAAGGCGTCATACAAGTTTCGGTACGCAGAAATGCATCTAGCTTCTCCTGGACCACCTGATCGCGAATAAGTAACCCCTTGGTTTTTAGCGAGCCAACATTTAAGCGCCGGCTTGATATTTGCATAAATAAGGTTATACATCTACAGCTTGCGATGCACAGCACAGAGAGGTGCTGCTTCAGGTGGCAGAGCTACACCGTTACACTATGGTGTGCTTGAAGGACCGGTTAGTTGTGCCTCCCCAAGCTACCCACCACCACTACAGAAGCAATTTTGAAAATCCGAATGGCCTTTAGATGTCCCACACATAACTCACTGCTGATTTGTTAGCCCATGCTGACCAATTGGAAAATAGCTTGCCCAATTATAAATGCAAACAGACAAATGTATTTCCTTGTTGAAAATCCACTCAATGTCTCGCTGTCACAGCGAGCGCAACACCCACTTGGTCCATCAAGTTTTTGTGGATTTACAGACGGAGATACACGACATTAACTGGCCCGGTGATAACCACCCGGTTAAATGCAGACAGTGGGGGGCCTAGCTTGCCGTCCAACAAGGCAACGACCGCCTTGCACATGAACCGTCAGTGAGAGTGGCAAACCCATAAAGTGCTTTGCATATCTGCAAGGGCAAGCAGCAGAAACACTTTTTATTTTCTTGGTGAGGGGAGCAGCAGCAGGCCAGGGCTGCTGGCCGGCCTCTATCACTTTCTCAGCCAATGAAAAGTCGCTGTAAGTCCTTAGTACTTCTTCAGTCGGCCTCATCATAGCAACTAAGACAGTCAACTGCTCGGCCAGGGATCGCCGATTCTATAAGTTTGCCCTGGACCGACCGAGGTCCAGGAGGAGCGCTGCAGCATGATGGGGAACGAAACTGGCTTCGATAAGCCCCACGTGCCTGCAGCTGCTGCCTCAACAACCGGCGATCGCCTCCAGCCATGCTTTCGGAGGGCAGCAGCACACGTGACTAGCAGCTTCGTCGGTACGGCACATCGGCAAGCACAGCTGCGGGCTCCACTACTTCGGCCCGATGCCATGTGTGCCGAGAACTGCGGCCAATTGACCGACCAATGCAGGCGCGTCAACCGAGCAAACACATTACATATGGTCCTAGGCACAACGATCTGGCGCGGCAGCGACAGGCAACAGCACTATATTACACAGCACAGACAACCACAAAGTCAGCCAGGTCCAACCCATTCAGCCACCCACTCAACCAACAGCACCCGGGCATGGCCGCTCTAGCTCAGGCTCACTGACCTGCATGGTGCAATTATCGACGATCATGTCGCCGAACTCGATCGTCGGATACTGCTTGGCTACTTCGCGGCAGCACTCAAGGAACAGGCCGTCACTTAGCTTCCTGTGCAAGCACACTGATCTTTCAAGTCGCGCACATCACACTCGAGTCACCGCGAGGACAGGCAAACGCAGGCTGGTCGCGATGAGGGCAGGCCACATGCAAGGCTGACAGCGTGCGACGAGGTAGCGCCAGAAAGCGTAAGCAGCTTGCCGCTTGCTGAAAACAAAGCACATCTTTGCAAAAGGACGCCCGAAGGGTAGACCGAGGGTAGGCGTTCAAAGGCTCGACTCGCCTCAAAACCCGAATCGACGGAATAGACAGAAGTGCTGGCAGGCGTTCGATCGGGCTTGCCACGGTTGCACAAGACAACGGACCGTGCAGTGCTCACTCACGAGTCACGATCTCGTTGAACTAGGCACGGCTAAGCCAGAATTCGCTTGCGCAGCTCCACAAAGAGACCGGATGATGCGACTGATGTGAAAGTAGGTAGGTGCAGCACGCTGAAGCTTTTAAACTTAGGCTCAAGCTTCAAACTTCCGCTCACAGATCAGGCATTGCAGGCTGCACTGGCCAAGCTATTCTACAGCACGTATTCAACTTACATAATGTTGGCTTTGTGGACGGCCGTAACTTTCTTCCGCTTGTTCTTAACAGCATAGTCAAATGCATACTTAGCGATGCGCTTTGACTTGGTAGTGGTTATGATTTTTAGGCTCTCCACAACCCCGGGAACGTTCTAAAAAGTTGCAGGATAAAAACAAAGAAGGAAAAAACACGTGAGGTGCCTCGTTCAGTCGGACTCACAACGGCATGCGAGATGAAAAGGCTCTTCCATTCTGCTTTCAACATTCGGGATTCATGGTAGCTCGAGAGCGGTTCGCTTTCGGCCTCCGGACCGGCAAAACGTTGCAAACTAGAATGACCAGGATGCAACCTGGTGTCGGAACAATGAAAATAAGGACCCGAAATAGCTCCGCACAGCAACCAGCAGCAGGTCAGCGCAGGGTTCTGAGCACCGGCACCAACTGGAGTGGGGTCTTAGCATTCCCCACCCGAGACATTGCAGCCCACAAGGCTGCAATTGTAACCTACACATGGGGCTCGAAGCGCAGCAACACATACAGCTAGATGTACATGAGCAAAATGGTCGAATAAATCGGCTCACCTCGTGCTCCAGCTGACTGTATTCTCCTTCCGTGTTCTCTCTGATAATGACTGTGTCAATGTGGCTATGCCTGGTCACAACGTATGGCAGACTCTGGCAACGCACGACGCTTGCATACAGGTCGAGTGTTTTCCTACAGATAAAAATAGAACGAGACATGGCTATGAGACTTTCATAGACAACACTTGTCAATGGGAGGGCAGGACAGACAGGTAAGCAGGCAGGCTAGATGAAGGCAGGGCAGGACTTGCCAACTGTGGGGTAAGAGCCGAATGAAAAAGAGAGGGAGAGAGAGGGGAAGAAAGGGAGAGAAAAATAAAAAGAGAGACAAGTCGGTGAGAGAGAGAGAGAGAGAGAGAGAGAGAGAGAGAGAGAGAGAGAGAGAGAGAGAGAGAGAGAGAGAGAGAGACAGGGCGACGAATTACTAGCTCCTCTCTGCAGCACTGCATTCGAGAGCAATCGCCCTAAGCACTGTGATCAAAGGCATACCAGGTACAACTTTCCATAAAGTGAGGAAGAGAGTGTGAGCGTGTGAGTGAGTGAGCGTGTGAGTGAGTGAAAGACACGCTGGCATGACAGGGAAAGGGGGCAAGTACTGACAGCCACACTCAGTCATGCAAAGCCGGTGGCAGAGGCATAATAAGCAACTCTACACAGTTACACAGTAGCTGAATCCTTTCGGCGATGCCCAGGGGTACGGTCTTGAAATCAGAAAAATTGGGGGAGCATGGGCAAGCTTGTAAGACCAAAGGGTCAAGAGGGCAGGTCGAAATCAGAAGTGGCATACCAAATACTGGCCTGCCACAGACAGTATCAAGCACAATTACAAACGGATGAAAGATTAATCACTAACTGATAAGCCGAAGGGTAGCACAGGGTTTTCCTAGTGCCGAAAAGAATGAGCTAAATGCTGGCTATAAAAAAGATGACAGACAATCACATGTTTAAAAACTGCAATTATCTGATTTAATAAGATTTCCAAATTACAAAACCAAATCGAAAGTGGACCAATTTAAGCCAGCAATCACAGCTGCAGCGGAGTCACGTTTGTGGCCAGGGGCACATATAGATTGCATAAGGAAACTACTATGAAGGCAGCCTAAGAAAAAGACACGGTCATATGCTGAGAAAATAATGCACGCTAAGGACTAAGCACAAAGAAGTTGCAAACACAAAAAGTGACTGTGCATGCCCAGGGGCTGAAGTTCTCTCTACAGTAAAAACCAAGCCGAGCAAACACAATTACCGCAAAGCAATGTTGAGAGATCTCTGTTCCGAATGATGATTTGTCTCTATAGTACCTGCAAAAGAAAGCATACCGCATGACCAGTGCAATCGAGGCCTGCCGTCGGTAACAAAACAAGTAGCAAGCATGCAAAAGTGCAGCAATGCTGATCCGCACATGCCCTCAATTGTGTCAGGAAATTAAAATGGCCACACACCTTTCTCAGTCAGCAGCTGCAATGAGTTATACACTTCTACCGCGTAGGTGCACGAACATGAACTAACACACGAACAAGCAATCTAAGAGTCAGTAAGTCCTCCCCCCATACTTACAAACAGGAGGCTGGTAGGCAAACGAATGCCACAGTTTCTAGCCAAGTTGCTTTTACTGCCTTAGACTTATCTCATACAATTAATGCGGCATATTATTATCATGAGAACGACAAGATTCAATGATTTTCAAGATTAAAAAAGGAAAATTATGCTAAACCAAGCTGTTCAGCCATGTACGTTCGGTAGTACTACAGTTACCTCGTCGAAAACAAGAGCTATGATAATAGTGGCAAAATATTGTAGGCTGCTTAACTGATTTTGTGGTGGGCTATCCGATGAAAGATAAATTGAGCTTGTCATAAGTAAAGTGCCTAGAAAGAAATTTAGTGATCCGAAGGTGCTTGACTACTGTAGTGTTGTAATGTAATGTAATGTATCTCCATCTGCAACCCCACAAAGTCATAAAGACTACGTGGGTGTTACGCAGAAGAGTTTTGCATAGCGCACTCACAGCCTTGGCGGCTTTCGGTATGCATTCGGTACCCAACAGACTTCGTCTCACGTAACAAAGAGAAAGTGGGAAGCATAGCAGAGACAGGAGAGCAGGTGAGGTAGTGAGTAGCATAGACGTAGAAGCTCAGGACCACTGAAAAGGATGAGCCATAGTCGGCAGTAGGAGAATAGCTGCCTTTGCTTAAGAATTGTGGAAGCGAGTTCCACAGTCTAGGACCTACAGAGCTAAAGCTTCTGTCGCCAATGGTCTTCAAGCAGAGGAATGGAACAGCTAATTTATTATCCATACAGGACCCGAGGGCACGAGGAAGCTGAAACTGGTGCAGCAGTTCAGCTAGGTATGGAGGAGCCAAGCCGTGGCGGGCCTTGTCGGTCAGCGTAAGAACTTAGCTCTGTATCCGTTGCTCAACCGGCATCCATCCTAGCTCTTTTAGCAAAGGAGACACGTGCTCAAACTTCTGGGACTTGAAGACTAGCCTTGCAGCCATATTCATAGCCAGCTGCAGTGGCCTAATCGCTTTTTTGGTAGCCCAGCCAAAAGGGAATTGCAATAATCAAGCCGAGACAGAATTAAGGAGCTAGTTAAATTTTTTGCAAGCCACTGTTGAAGACAGCTCCTAATCTTTGATTGGGATCAGACGTGATGGCTAGCTGTAGAAGCAATCTTCTGAATGAAGCTTTTAAAATTGAGGCAGTTGTCGAAAACGACACCTAAATTTCGAGCACGTGGTGATGGTCGCACAACAGCATCACCTATCAGAAGAGCAAAGCCTTTTAATCCAGCCACACGCCTAAGGTGTCCTATGAGTAGCAGTTCGGTTTTATCATCATTAAATTTCAGGAAGTTTTCCGACATCCAGGATCGAATTCGGCAAGGCAAGCATTCAGTTTCTCAGTTGCTGCAGCAGATTCCAACGGTTTGAATGACAAATACAGCTGAGTATCGTCAGCATAAAAGTGATATCCTATTCCATGGGCCTTAATCACTTTTCCCAGAGGTTGTGTATAAATGGAGAACAGAAAGGGACCGAGTATAGACCCTTGAGGGACTCCACAGGTGACCCTTCTCGTGTGTGTGACCTGACCCCCACAAGACACGGATTGAACACGATCAGACAAGTGAGCACCTTACATTAACTACTAGGGCAAACCAGCTTGGCATATCCAGGCAATAGAAAATGTCTAATGTTACAGTGCATGCACAGCCAGTGTTAACTATTAATATATGTACTATCAATAGATTTGAGGCATTGAACTTCCGAACTTCCTTTTTATAGGTTCCATAACACTTCGGATGACAAGGCTACTATAGTGCTTTTTATATATTCGAGCCGAGAATGGCACCACTTTCCGTGAGCACTCCAGTGCAGGCAGCCATCCCGGCAAATGGATAACAAGGCTTTAGTAAAGGCATACACTTGCTGGCAGCGATAGCAATGTGCTTTACAATACGATCTTAGATGTCGGGTATAACAGCTACACTCAGTCCATGTCCAGGCATTAGCTTAACAAGTAACATTCCTATATATAATTAGCTATGAATCTTGCCAAATTAGTTGTCAAGACGGTTAAGTTGTTCTACTTTAAGGGAATAATAGAGCCATTCTCAAAATGAGCTCACGACACCCCAAACATAAAAAAATAACCACCGGTGTGGTTTCAGAAGCACCTTGTTTATAAATTTCCTTAGCTAATCTATTGAGAACTTATGTTCAAAGTCACCCCTGACCAAAACATGTGTGGCAGACTCCCCGGCAGGTTTGATTGTGTTCATATATATGCACATTTCGTGTTATCTGCAGACAAAGTATGTGTATGGCCAACCCATCCAAGAACTGCGAAGACACTACACAACAGATAGTAGCCCACGAGATGTCAGGGGCTTTCAAGTACACCACAAAAGCAGATAGATAAGACGAGGACCAGATATTGCCATCCCACTTGATGCCACTTACTACTAAGTTACATTGACTGCTGTCCACCGATAGTACTATCAAACCAAAGGGGCCTGGCAGGCTATAGCACTATCAAACCAAAGGGGCCTGGCAGGCTATAGCTTCTTGAAAGTGCACTCCCAATGAGCAATCTTGCCCCATCAGCTAAACTGCCTCTCCCCAGTGTTATGCAGTCCGTGCTGTACCTGCACCGAGCTCCTCTGCTCAGTGCCATAGTAATATCAAGAAAAATATTAATTATATGTCATTTGCATAGCCCCACAAAGAAAATAATCTCTAACTAGGCCCTTCACAATTCCCTTCAAGAGAATCAATAACCAAGGGTTAGTGTCATGCACGGTATCAAGTACGAAAAAGCACAAACTGCCGGTAGTCAGAAAACACAATATCTGCATTGAGACTCTCTGCCTTCTCCAGGGCAAGCCATGGTTTTTAGGATCAGTAACATTTTTGTGAAACTGGATTCAATTGCTACAAGGCTAGTTCTGATACGGCCAATCGAAAAATCTCGAACCTGCACCTTCTTATCGTTACGACCAAAGGCTACTACAAAACAGCTGAGCAAACATAGGTATTCTAGACCATACAACGTTTTCTAATGAACCGATTGTGGCAGCTTGCCATTAAAAATTGAAAGGGCTAATGATCGGTCAATTACTTAGTAGATCGTACAGTAATGCCAAAGGTGATAAGCTGGCCAGCAGGGGAAGACATTTGACTGGTTGAAAATGCAAAAAACTGCTAGAATAAGAAAATTAAGGAAAATAAAAACGCTTCCCATAGAATGACATGGCATATGAATAGATTAGTAATTATAGGATTCTCAATTTCAGCACACATAAGAACATAAAAGAACAATTCACACAGATGTAGCAAATGCTATAGAAATAGGTGAGCTTTTAGCTTCGTGTTAAATGTTAAGTCAGAGGTTTTCATGATGTAAGTCGGCAGTGAGCTTTTTAACATAGGGAACTCCTTGTGGGCATATCCTTGTAGTAGAAAGAGTCTAATAAGTTCAAGAGAAGCCCCAAAAACAACAGGATTAGGCTTAAAGATGCTGAAACTCAAGGTGCCACCAAACAGAAGCAGCAGTTGCAAGAAATCGGAGTGATAAGCTTAGGATAAGTGCTCTGAATGAGGCAAGGCCGACCAATCAATGGTAGCACTGTCTGGGAAGACAAGTTTTTGGTATAGTGGAATGTAGATACTGGGAAGTCATGACAGTAAGTCAAGACTTTGACTTTGGATTTCACTATGGCATTATAAAATACTAGACGAACAGCTCACTGCAGCCTGTGGACTTGCTTCGCTGAGTCGTAGTAGTTCCGTCACTGAAGACACCGGTGTGCCATCTTGCCTAATGACACACTTTCTCTCGCTTTAATTAGTAGAGATGGAGTGATAATACGTGTCAAGCACAGGCCGGCAGCATGCTTTGCTAGTACACGGGGTCTTACTCATATTTTCGTACACGGGGTCTTACTTATATTTTCGTACCTTTTATACCGACTCCATTTCTTATTAAAGCAAGAATGGCATTACTGAGGCCAGTTTCGGTTGTGTTCTTAGTCACTTCAACTTCTTCAAAGTCCACCGGAGCACCAGAGAACCTGGAAAGACAGCATGTCCATCAATTCAAGTATGCCCACCCATATGGCTTGGCTAAGTGGCTAGATCAGCGATCAGTACAAGTGAGAGACAAAGTCAGTACCAAATACAAACATATGTCCTACAGAATTACGACAGCCAGGGTTAGTAAATGGGGAAAAGTTGCTTCAACAACCAAAAAGTTAAGCAAATGTGATGCAAAATAGGAGCAGCAGACTCTGTCACAGTTTTATATCGAGTTAGTACATCACATCAAGAAATTTGCCATGCTACTCTACAGCACGGCTGGCTTGACTCCTTTTTAGGCTCTTTGATTAAACAAATTGACAGTCCTGCTGCACTTAACTTGTGGCACATACTACGAATTCATGCACTTAGAATTGTCATACAAAAAGGACTATTACAACATTTTAGTATGTTTGCTCCAACCGCCATAGCCCCATGATCAATTTTAGAAACCAATCATAAAGTTAGGTTCTTTTACATGCCCTTTGAAAAGGTGTAGTTTCAGAAGGATCTACTAGTGCTATCCCCGATGACAGCACACATGCACATCCACGCGCGCACACACACACACACACACACACACACACACACACACACACACACACACACACACACACACACACACACACACACACACACACACACACACACACACACACACACACTTTCACTCACAGAAAGACACACACATTCAAACCAGGTTTGAGAAAAAACAGACTCGTTAATGACCAAATGCTAGCACATATAGTCATTAACTCACACACATGCACGTGTACACACAGGCCACCAGCATACAGACACAGGCCACCAGCATACAGACACAGGCCACCAGCATACAGACACAGGCCACCAGCATACAGACAGATGCAGATAAAGACAGACAGACATATACACACAACACAATAACACACGTGTGTGAAAGCATGAGATCAAATCTACCACTAACCATTCGATCGTACTTCCTTTGCAGCAAATGTAAAGTGCCTAGGTAGAAATTGAGTTCTCTGAGGACGCTATATCACACGTATTATTATTATTATTATAATACCTGCTAGTCACATTTACATTTACAATGACATTTATTTAGGAGGTTGAGACATAATTCAAGTCGGTCACATTCGGCTACCTAGTCAGGACTTAAGCTTTACTATTATATCATGCCACAGCCCGGTAAGGAAGGATGCATGCTGTATAACTAGTCACGAGCAGGCAGGATATTCAAGAGTAATGCATCAAGGTTTGAGCCACACTAGCCGAGGCTAAAATAGACTACGAGGCTTCAAAAAAGTATACAATGAAAGCTACAATACATGGGCTGACTAAAAAACAGACAATCGAGAATATCTTTTGGCCACTCAACAACGAGATACCAGAGGCACATAACGTTGCTGAACGACAACAGTGACAGGCAATTGACTGACCGCACGACCTCTTTGACATAAGCCATGAGCTCGGGACCGATGCCATCTCCCGGAATCACGGTGACCGTATGTCGGCCACCGTAGACTGCTGGTGGAATATCCTGTAAAAAGATGAACATGGCCAAGCACACTCCGAGATACACGGCCACTGTTCTCGCACTCCTTCTCTGTCTAACTCTGAATCTGCCTCTGTCCCCTGTTGTCTCCCTCTTTTCGTTCCTCTCTTACACAGAAACCAGTAGCTCCTGCTTTGACTCTTACAATGAAAATATAGTAATCAGACCGGCTAGCAGAAACAGTGCAAATTATGGAAGATTTCCAATTAGGGGCAGGCCACCCACAACAAATCGTGTAGGAATGCGGGCAAACAAAAGGCAAGCAAGTGCATGCATACGAAGCCCTTACAGTTAGCGTTCATACCAAAGAAGCAAATAAAGCAAGAAAACAAGCCAATGACTGCTGCAGCATAAGCGCATGCAGGAGGCTGCCACCCTTAGGCTGCAGTCTATGCATATGCACAGGGGCGGAGCCAGGGGGCATTGCCCCCCCTGACGGACAGGGAAGAGTATATCCTGGGGCAAATTTACTCAGGCCTAAGGGGCAGGAGAAGTGTACCTTGCCCCAACCTGAAAATCCTGACTCTGCCCACACACGAACCATCAATGTCCAGCATTGCACGGAATGTGGTGAGTGAGTGCTCTCACACGGCCCAGCTTGGCTGCACCATATCGGGTCAGCCAGTAGGAACGTCGAAGCTCATTTAGGCTGGATTGCAGAGTCCTTCTAAATTCCAGCTAGTCAAGGCAAATATACTCAACAGATCACACAGCAATCAGATCTGCTGGTCAAGCAAGACGGTCTATGCAACGGTGACCCGAGTGCATGCAGCGCTTCGGCCTCTGCAGCCAGTTTAGTGAAATCGGCTTGCAATCGTGCCAAACTATACCTGAAACATCTGGATGCCAGGTAAAGCCCCGTAGCAGCGTGACAGCTGGCTACCAATCATCTTGACCTGAAACACGAAAGTGCACGAAGAGCTGCCTGTGCAAGTGATTAGCTGACAGCAGTCATGAGTCCAAGTAGGGAGGAATAATAAGCACATAACAGGACGACGTGACCCCGCCAAGCTCGAATATTTTAATCGATTCAGTGAGTTGGTGCGATATAGAACGAATGGCTTGCACCCACAGGAGAGGCGTAGTATCTCTGGTCACAAGACTAGACTGTCGTTGAAGCATTTAAGCAGCAGCCTGCCATTAAAACAGCAAGGTCGGGGTACTACAAACAAGCCAAGCATGTATAATAGAAATATAAATAACAGAAGCAAAGGCAATCGTGCAACCATGTACACACACTTCACATCACTGTCACATAAAAGGAATTGAGTATAGTCAACCCACAGACACATTACCATCTCATATTGTATAATAATACAGTGCCAATAGCAGCCACTTATGCTTCACAATAGTGAATATAACATACAAAGTACCAAACAGTGGGGCACGAGGGCAGTGGCAGCAACAAATAATCTCAGTGATTGGTTAACCCTACCATTAATGGCAGCAGCGTATACAAAGAGTTACCACGGTGCTTTACAGTTTTATAGAGGAAAAGCATCATGGCAATTTAAGACAGAAATACGAGGGGGCGAAACAAAAAAGCAGCCCCATTGGAGGGATTAACTGTGAATCGATTCTGGTACGTGAAGGTAACATTAAACATGTTTCCAATTCAGCTTTGGGGCATTCTAGGGACGAAACATGCACTTGTTACTAAGATACACAAAGTGGGGCAGCAGGGCCCCCTCAACCTGAAGGGGCATGGCCAAGCCTCCGCACTCATCCCTTCACCTTCCTTTGATAGGCTGCCTCTGGAAGGTCCCATTTCAGGAATCTTTTTAAAATCTAAAATCGTTGCTACAGCGAGTGACTAAGTGGGTGCACAAAACTGGGAGAAATCGATCGCCAATCGGGCAGCTGGATTGAAAAATACCCGAGTGTCACCCCAAGTTTCTAAGCTTCCACAGTGAGCAATAATAAGGGTTAATCAAGGAAAGGAAGCTAGTAGCCTCATCCCACAGGCTTTCCAATGCTAGCACGCGAGTAACCTGTAAATCAGCATAGCTTCTTCGGCCGCAAGGAAATATTTATCGAATAAACTAAGGCTTCTCGTGTCTCACAAAAGTATAATTTATTTTCTTATTATTGACACTAAAATTGTGGACAGCCGAGTGGACGCTAGGTTTTTAATAACAAGTTTGTGTATGATGAGTTGGGGCGATGTGTTACTTTGAGAATGTCGCAGACATATTCTCAAAACCCTAAATCTTAAACCACAATATTTAGTATGATAGCAGGAAAGTGGCAGCGCGATGTGGAAGCTTTGGGTAACGGCGCCCACGCAGGATTATAAAAGTAATGCGACAAGAGAGAGAGGGAGGGACAGGGAGGATGACACGACAGGTACTAAGACGGCTCAGCAGCATTCCCTAGACCTCAGATAAGCCAAAATGTAGGAAAAAGGTTCAGATAATGCTCATAGGTCCAATTTAAGATAAGCAACACTGCTTGCCAGGTGGACACAGCCGGCCGACCGGGACCGGCCACTCAGGACCTGGGGTCCCGGAGCAGCATTCTAGCGTCGGGCTGGAGGCGCGCGCGCAGCAAGCTGAGGGGTTCACGCACATGCAGCAATCGCCAGCCTTGGAATAGCTCCAACGACGGCGCTTGTTTCGACGGCGCAATTCGCGGCGCGGCGCGGCGCGGCCCTTACAGCAGTCGATACTGGTCGGAGCCGGCAGCCATACAAGGACGCCGCCATGTTCCCTACGGGCAACTAGTCTGCACTTCCTTCCGAGGACCTCATCGTTCTAGTAAAACTGCAGTTCCTTCAATGGTCCCAACTCACTTCCGTACTAATCTTAATATTAATTTAAATGTATTAGCATACAATTTTGATTGAAAAATGACTTAAAAAATTATATCTCTTGCGACCAGCGATGAGTACTAACGTGTGAGGATTCTCGAGCAATGGTCAGGGGTTAGGCCATAGTTGGGCGCACGACAGCTCTATCGCGGCCACGCGGCCAAGCTTTCCTCAGATCTTTAAAAAAGCGCCCGAATTGCTTTTATTTGATCTCGGACCCAATTGCTGCAGATCAAGGACAAACGCATCAAAGAGCCTGCAGGAACCATCAGCTGTAGCCCATAACCGCGAGCTAAGCACAGAGCCAAAGCGCCCTGACCCTAGAGTCGGGTCGGATTACAGCCGGAGAATTATACTCCATAACTGCATGCGCTGACGGAAAATCCTTGAGCATCTTTGCGCGAGGACCTCGTATGAAAGGGGAAATCGTGAATGTATTTGTAGCACAGCGCCGGCCTGACTCAGTTTTAGAGCGCACGAGAACTGCTCAGCAGGAAACCCCTCTGTCCTAGAGCCTCGAGCAAGAGGACGCAGCCATCGTATTAGTAGGGCCATGAGGTGATTGATATTGGCTGGCCTGTCAACCCGATAGTCCCGGCTAGTAATTTAAGAATAGGGAAGCGCTTGCCCAAGGTCGCTGTCGCCGCCAGCCGTCCAGGAGTTGCTGGACGGTTTCCGTGAGAACAAAAAGTCGGTGAAGAGCACCTGCGTTCTCGAGCTGTGAGCAAGCGGACGCAGAGGTCGCTTAGTGATTGATATTGGCTGGGTTGTCTAACCCATTGTAGCGGCTAGTTATATAACGATAGGGCGACGCTCGCTAGGGGCCTTCTTCATCTTCGGCTCCGTTTCGACATCGTTGCCGGACTCGTTTTCCTGAGGGAGTACGGCGGGCTGTTCGCCTGCGATCGAGGGACAGGACGAGACCACGACAGGAGGATTCTGCGGGCGCAACCGAATACGGTCATATAGCGCTCGAGCTCGAATTTTTGTGTTTCTTTGGTGTTTTGTGCGCGCGCGTGCACGTGGTCTCGCCAAGAGTGCCTTGTGTAGTGTATGAGGTATTTATGCAGCTAAGGTCGAAACGGTGCCCTAGTTCTCCGGTCAGGGTCTAAGCTCCGGTTCGGGCTCCTCGTCTTATTCGAGTCGTTCCCCACAATAGACGTGGGTAGCCTAAGTGCGGAGACGTATTCCCTCCGCAAGAATGCTTTTGCTGTTGAGAGAGTGTGTGGAGTGTGGAGATAAAACTGAGCTAGACGCACAGCCACTTTGTGCGCTTGCGAATAAAGCTCAGTAAAAACCCCAATTTGTGTGTCTCGCTTTCCAATTCATGCCGCGGACTCACGACCCCCTTTAGTAACGGTGTGTAGGTCAGCGCCAGAAACGCTCGCTTCGTGGCGGCCTGCTTATTGCGCGTAGGCGCACACCGAACGGCATCAGGCGGTAGGTTACGCCGCTCGGTGAGCGGCAGGTTACGCCTACTCCGCCGAACCGTCGGCGTTACATATTGGAGAAGAGTAACATTTCAGCCGGAGAATTATACTCCATAACTGCATGCGCTGACGGAAAATCCTAGAGCATCTTTGCGCGAGGACCTCGTAGGAAAGGAAATCGTGAATGTATTCGAGTAAAGCGACAGCGCCCCTCGGCAGCGCCTGCTCCGGACTTTCTGCCATCCGCCGGCAATCTACGGACGCCTCCGAATCAACCACAGCGAGCGAGGCCGCAGTGTCGTGTTCATCTGGGGGGGGGGGGTGTTTTTAAAGCTACGTTGCAGAAATTATGCCCGTCACTCGGTCGTCCAGCGTCATATGCACAAGTCTGCTTGCAACACCTGTGCTGGACTTTGTTGGCTTTTCGTTGGCTGCCTTTCAGCGCACTCGCGAAAGTGGCCTGTCTGGTCCGTCGTATTCCACTGCTACATCCTGCGACTACGCGGCGGACCGCCTCAGCTATCTAGCAAGATATCTAATGACCAGATTCCCAACAATTCCCTCTAATAGCGACGGCTGCTTCTCTACGCCGGTACAGGCGGAATAGCATCGGCCCTGGCCACGCACTTTGGATAAGATCGCAGTCCGTCTAGATTAATTATTTCTGCTGCGATCCATGGAATGGCCGTTCGAGCAAGCCACCAAAAGGCGTACGGAGATAGTGCTGTGTGAGTCTACTGCTTCTGCTATTGTAATTAGTGCTTCAGCATAGGCCGCTAATGTATGCCCCACCTGCACCAGGTGGTTGGGCAATTGACTCGGCGCCGCGTCCGGCCTTTGATGTAAGGATGTAGCCCGCCACAGATGCACTTCCCCCATCTGCGGTGAGTCAGCCAGCTCGTATGTGTATCCGCCGAGAGACTAAAGATCGACTCTCGTTGACCGCTCGCGTTCGTCCACTCGTGTCTCCGCGAGACTCCATAAGAACAGCCGCCGCCGGAGCCACTGTCATACATCAATAGTCTGACGTCCGTGATTTAACAGCCCAACATTTGACGATGCTAAAATCGGCAGAAGATAAATTAACACAGTAAAGCACGAAAGTCTCTAAGCTTCGCCAAAACGTTCTGCCTGTTGACCGATTCCTAGTGGAGTAGCATTCTTCGAAGCTGGCTTACCCAGTAGTATGAGCATTTAACAGCCAATGCACAAGCGACAAGGCATTCAATTTAATCTAATTTTTGTCGCTTACAATGCATGACATATCCACCTGACGTACTGGCTAAATGCAAGAGAACAATATTGCATAGCGCTGTTACGACAATATTGACTGACCGGCAGCTCAATGGCTGCTCCTTTGCATTAATATAAATCCCCAGATCACAGAGGCATTTGCACATCCCAAGTCTGACAAACCCGAACTCTGCTTTCAAGAAACGCAAAAAATGACTGGAAATGGAACCTCATTGGATAGATGCCAAGGGTTAAAAATAGCACTCAAAAAGCTTGCCAAGGATCGGTTGCCCATGAGTTTCTTTCATAATGTTTGCAAGAGGCAGCATACTGCTGCTCATAGGACACCCTAAGCGTGTGGCCGGATTAAAAGGCTTTGCTCCTCTACTAGGTGATGCTACTGTGCGACCACATCACGTGCTCGAAATTTAGGTGTCGTTTTCGACAGCCGCCTCAATTTCAAAAGCTTCATTCAGACGACTGCTTCTACAGCTAGCCATCACGTCGGATTCCTATAAAAAATTAGGAGCTGTCTTCCGCAGTGACTTGTAAGAAATTTAACTAGCTCCATAGTTCTGTCTCGGCTTGATTATTGCAATTTCCTTTTGGCTGGGCTACCAAAGAAAGCAACCAGGCCACTGCAGCTGACTATGAATATGGCTGCAAGGCTAATCTTCAAGTCCCTGAAGTTTGAGCACGTGTCTCCTTTGCTAAAAGAGCTAGGATGGATGCCGGTTGAGCAACGGATACAGAGCTAAGTTCTTACGCTGACCCACGAGGCCCGCCACGGCTTGTCTCCTTCGTACCTAACTGAACTGCTGCACCAGTTTCAGCCTGTTCGCGCCCCCAGGTCCTGTGTGGACAATAAATTAGCTGTTCCATTCCTCTGCTTGAAGATCATTGGCGACAGAAGCTTTAGCTCTGCAGGTCATAGGCTGTGGAGCTCGATTCCATAATTCCTACACAGCGACAACCACTCTCCTGCTGCCGACTATGGCACGTGCTTTCCAGCGGTCCTGAGCTGCTACGTCCATGCTACTCACTACCTCAACTGCTCTCCTGACTCTGCTATGCTTCCCACTTTCTCTTTGTTGTCTGAGACGAAGTCTGTTGGCTACCGAATGCGTACCGAAAGCCGCTAAGGCTGTGAGTGCGCTATGCAAAGCTCTCCTTCGTAACACCCGCGTGGTCTTTATGACTGTGTGGAGTTACAGACGGAGATACATTACATTACGTCCTGGCATACAGACTATTCTCATACTCCTGTAGGCTAATATATATATAGCCATACTACAGTCCGCCCAGATTGGTTTGCACGGAGTAGCGCATACACCTTGCTTAGCAGCTGTATGAAGAAGTAGTCGAAAAGTGAATACATAAATAATAGAAAAAAATGTTAGCTGATTAAGCAAACACATTTGCAAAGTGGATAAAGAGCCTTCGCCTCTATCACTGCAGCGTGCATAGGGCGATACAGAGTTGTTCCGCTGCAGGAATCAAACCAACAACCCGTTTCCTGAGGTTTGAGCACCTTACCTCTAGGCTAAGACTCAGAGGCATTGAGACTCACACCAATTGACCGCGGATTCTCCGTCTATAAAACCGATATTTTGACGGACTGCTGCTCTGATTTTAAAATATTCGCTTTACTTATTCGTAACTTTTCTGCCGATTGTGCCGGAATAGCGAGTCGTGTGACTTCTGCCAACTGTCGTTTCGTGCCCCAATGATCCGCATTTCAACCGTGTGGAACGAACTTGAAGGGTTAGGTGTGGTATGGCGAACATTAATGATGAACAAGGGGACTAATTGTCTCCCTCACGAGTTATACGTTTCGACGGCTCCTCTCCTTATTATTATATTTGACACGGCCAACATGGCCTCTGTGGTCGAGTATTGTGAAATTCACCGGTCAATTTCGAGGATTGTTGTAACTGTTGAATGCGATCTGCGAATCTCTGCATGTGAACCCAATTCGCGCCGCTTTGAACTTGCAAGCTTTAGTAAGTCAGCGTCCTAAAATCAAATGAATTAGACTACACACATTCTGAATAACCTAACTTAATTTTTCACTGCTGTCCGAAAATCTGTCAGCAGGTGTCAGGCGGAGCTAGGAGTTCTGCCGCTGGATATTTCCTTACGTACACAACCGATCGTCTAACTGAGTGTAAGGCGGAAAACTGTGAATCGGTGTAAATACGCGCACGACCAGTCGCATTCGTAATTGGTTTCTGGGACGTTTCGTAGAGCGCGAGTTCACTTTGAGCTCTGTGCACTGATCACGTCCTAGCTTTAAGATGCCTACGTTTTTCTTGGCAAGCTGACCGTAGGGCGTATGGAGGATCCCTCTCACTGCTCTGCGAGAGGTCTGCCTCGCTGTCCATGCAGACCCAACGTTCGCGCGCGCTCACTGCCGCTCGCTCCGAGCGCTCTGCCGCTCACTCAGAGCGCTCAGCTGTACTGCAGTGTCACCCAGTCTGTTTCGTTCATGCCATCGCGATTTCGCTCCACCAATCCGCGTGCGGGTTCAAATCGAGGTCACCAGCACTTCTCGCCGCCATTAGGGTGGGTGGGGGGAGAGGGGAGGCTGGAAGCCGCTTCCGTAACGAAGCGTTCGCTGACGCCCAACGGCGAGAGCGAAGCAAGCCCGCTCATAAACCGGCAGAAATACGCCTGGATGACGGTTGCTCGTACTAAAGAAACCCACGTCGACGAGGAAGGACGAGCGTGCAAGCAGAAATGTCGCAATACACGAATGCGACTACCGAGACGCGTTCAGAATATAAAAACATAATCTATCCACTGTCAGACCATTTACAGAGTATACCGCAGCGAGCCCGCTGAGGAAAAAGGTAAACTAATGATGCGCGTTACAAACGCATACGCTCAAGATAGCCGAACGAGTTAGTGAGCAGGCAAGTTATTATGATTATTATTAAGTCAATATCACCAAGTTAATATATTGCTAGACACTTGCTACGCACGTACAGTGCACGGACTTGGCGAAAAAAGAAGCGATTGGCCGAGTGTATAACTGCATTAAAGAAAACCACGTGGTTCAAAATGTAGTGATTTCAAGTTATTAGTCATTTCATAATCCTCTCAAGTTCTATAGCCCTTAGGTGAGACAGGGAAGTTTTTTTTGAAGATACTCTTCACTTGAAAGTACGATCCAGGAGAACAATTTCTCTATATAAGTAAGTAATTAAACATACTGCATTGCGTTTTATTGAATGCTATTGGACATGGGGCAGTGTGTAGATGATCATTTAATTTTTTTGATGCAGCGATAAGCACCCCAAAGGTTAAACTAGAAAGCGAAGCACTAGAAAGTAGGCATACGACGTAAATCCTCTGTAGTTTTACCGACTCACACAATTCAACGGACAAGATCACACCGGGGAAAGTTGGTTTGTTAAATTCGGTTTTTTGAGTGCAAAAGCAATTCAAAGCTGGGTTCTCTATGGTACAGTGGATAGTCCAGAAAACTAGCCAAGGCTGCATCGGAGCATATTCCGATAAAAATACATGAAGCGCTTAAATAGAGACCAAGTTCTCTAAGGGTGTTATGCAAATGAGTTATATATATATATATATATATTTCTAAACGTATATGTAAATCTGCTATATATATGTAATAATAATAATAACAATGAGACATTTGTATAGCTCCTTAAGGGAACAACTTGTAAATCCCTTTCTAGGCATTTCTCGTACATGGAAAAGGAAGCTTGTTAATTGATTAATTGGATAGCGAGCGCATTCTCAGGACGCGTTAGCACGCACAGGAAACATTCAAATGGACACAGCAAATGCTGTGAGAAACCGGTAGGTTTAGCTTCTTTTCAAGTTTCGCCGAGTTATGATAAGTCATAACGTTTGTCGGGAGTGAGGTGCAGCCTTTGGAAGTATAAGCCCTAAAGGCATGGTCTCTAAAGAATTTAAGGTTGTTGGAGGTATGACCAAATAGCTTGAGTCAAGACAGCGGGTGGTACCTTGCCTAGCCTGTTTAGAAAGTAGTTCGGAGTAGTAGGACCCGAGCAAGACAATGACGGGACCTGAGAGTGAGTGACAAGATCTTGAAGTTGGAAGCTGCGTGATGGGCCGCCACTGCACTTTGGTGAGAGTGGTGGAACGTGGCATTTGCGAAGTTCACAACAGACATGCCTAGCTGCAGAGTTTCCATCAACTAAACGACTTACTAAAAAGGCCCTAAGATCTGCTAGTTGTGAGTTACATAGGTCGAGATAGAAGTCGCAAATGCATGAACCAACTTGGATTTGGTATTCCTGTCTAAGCAAGTACGAAGTTCTGTAATGTTAGGTATCTGAAAAATAGGAATACTTGACTGTGCAGCTGATAAATATGGTCGTATAGTGTAAGGTCATCTTGGAGCAGTGCACCCCGATTTCGTACAGATTTGAGATGAGATATCCTGGCTTAACCCATTTTGAGGGTATTTTTATGCTACTCCCAGACATACGGGAGACCATGTCTTTACCTTAGAAGTTGAACTAACTGCTTTCTACATGAATGATACGCTGATGTGCTATTGAAACTCACCCAGCAGAACATATAAAACTCTCCTGCGTAACACTCATTCTTTGCGGCTTTGTGGAGTTACAGGCGGACATACGTACATTACATAACAAGTGATTTAGGTGAGAAAAAACCACAGTCTGTAAACCTTATACTTATGTTGCCTAATTTATCTATTTCCTTTTGGTCAGTAGTCCATAAACAAGCGCTCTCCATGACAAGTAGCCACAACCGTGATTACTTTAACTGTCCCGTCAGGTATGGCTTTGATGGCCTAACCAAAGATAATGCAGCAGTCAACGCGTAACTGAGTAGTAGGCAAATTTAAAAAAGCTCAATCTCTCCGTCGTAGGCACTTAGCAATCAAAACCAAGCATGAAAATTCTCCTCAATATGGATGGAAATGCAGGTGGAAGCGTCATTTAAAGTAGGCGACCTTAAAGTTGCATCATTTTTCTATGTCGCTGCATTTCGTATCAAGACCTTTCAGCCGCTAAGCGCTGCATTTTTTAACGATCGCTGTATCAAAGAGCCAGGTCTGGCGTAATCTAGACATCCAAGAAGAGAAGCGTTCGTGCCAACATTTCCCGGCTAGGGAGAATATGTAGAGAAATTTAAGAGCACGAGAGAGTGCCTACTGTACGATAATGCTTTTTAATACGATAATGCTTTTTAAAGCCCTTAAAATTAAGCTATTCTCATAGGGAACCATTGTCTGGGTAAGGGCGGTATTAGAAAAACCATTAAGGTGTGTGGTTTTATTCTGATTTTTATCATGTACAAACAATATGTCAGCCATTTCAGTGATTCGTGCTCCAATAAACGTAATCTATCCACTAAAAAAAATGCTAGCTGATTTAACAGCCTGTTTTTGTTTTTTGTATAGCGACGGAAAAGCCTTTACGGCTATCACCGCCGCTTGCAGTGGCGATAAAGGCTCGCCCACTGCAGGATTCGAACCCAAGACCTCGAGGCCATGTAAAGCAACCGCCTTACTTAGTGAGCTATTACGGCTCACCATATATATATATATATATATATATATATATATATATATATATATATCGCCACTGCAAGCGGCGGTGATAGCCGTAAAGGCTTTTCCGTCGCTATACAAAAACAGGCTGTTAAATCAGCTAGCATTTTTTTTAGTGGACAGATTACGTTTATTGGATATATATATATATATATATATACATATATATATATATATATATATATATATATATATATATGAATAACCAACTGTTTTTAATTTGATAGTTGCACCGGACAATTAAATGTCTATCGTTAGCAATTTTTACGGAAAAAATAGCCCCCTGTAGATAAGCTAAGCGCTGCTACATTTCCAGTAACGTGTACGTGTAAGTCATCGGCACCTTTAATGTGATTGTTCTTTTATATCATGTCCTTTGCTACCAAGCTTTGATATAATAATTTTAGTAATAATAAATTTGATAAAGCAAGCCCAGAGAACTCAATCTCTTTCTGGGCGCTTTACATTTGCTGCAAAGGAACACGATCGAGTTGTGAGTGGTAACATGCTTGATAAACAACAAGAATAACATGGTTAGGAGTGGCATGCACAGGGGTGGCATGCAAGTGTGATTAATGGCACTATGCACAGGGTCAGCACGCATAAGCACACAAAGGACGAATCGCAGGGACCCACTAGAGGCTGTCATAAATTGGTGGCTTTTTAGTTTCTTTTTACATTTGGTCAAGTCAGGGGATGTCTTGACGGAGTCGGGAGTGAGTTCCAAGCTTTGCGAGCATACGAAATAAAGGCACGATCTCCACAGGATTTTAGATTTGTACGAGGTATAGTTAAACAGTTAGATTCCGAAAAGCAGGTGGTCCGTTGCTTAGCGGGGGGGGGGGGGTGGGTAGATCTGAGAGATAGGCTGGAGCCAGAGAATGAAGGGACCGGAAAGTGAGCGAGAAAGCATTGAAGTTGATGCGTTGCTTGACTGGTAGCCAGTGCAGGTCGGCGAGAAGTGGTGTGATGTGGCAACTGCGAAGCTCACAACAGACAAGCCTAGCTGCAGAGTTTTGCACAAGCTGTCCGCGTTTGAGTGCACAGGCCGGTAGGCCAGCAAGCAATGAGTTACAGAAGTCAAGATGGGATGTCACAAATGAACGAGCCAATTTAGATGTTGTATCCCCATCTAAACAAGCCCGAATTTGAGCAATCTTATGTAGCTGAAAGTAAGCAGACTCGACTGTGGATATGATGTGGTCGTCTAATGAATACTTTCGCGGCACTGTTGAGCTCAAATTCTTTCTAGAGAGGATTTGCGTCTGTTCATCTGTTGTTGGCTGCGCGGCTTACAAAATTAACGGCCTTACTCGTGATTGCGTCCTTTTCTTTATGTTCGCTGTTAATTAAGCCCGCTAAATGAAGTAATCCTGAAGCTGCGAAATCTAGTTCGCTAGGGGTTGAATTCACCGACTTTTGATTGTACGCTAAAAATGTCAGTAGTGCCAGTTGGTCTTAGCTTACGTCATGCAACGTTGGGGGTATGATGCTCTCGCTTCGCGTCTCAGCCCTTTGCTTAAAGTCCTGCGGCACGCTATTCTTTGTGGCCGAATGCAAGCCGGACCGATGGCCACCAATAGTGTACACTGGCGTGTGGTGTGACATTATCCCCACCTGCCAGAAACTCGGTAAGCCGTGTAGAGTTTTCGCTTTCGGTTCGCCAACCGCATTGGACGTAACGGCTGCAGCTCGGCAGCCGTCTGCTGCACGCACTCGGTTGCAAGTCGGCACGCGGGGCTAAGCGTTCGAACCGCGCTACGCGTATACGCGACAAATACGTGCCCACAGCAGCATTGCTCATTCGAAGCAGCTCTACCCGGCACCCACTCACCAGTATGGGCATTCCAATCGCCATGATGGGGCGACGCCTACAAATCCCATCGCATTTCTCATTTCCTCAACACCCCGGACAAACATCAGGACGGCTATCTCGTTTCGGATAGATGGTGATAAATACGATCACGATGTGGCGGCCACACGCTCTTCTTCGTTCATTGTTTCTGAAATGCAGCGTTAGTTCGTACAGTGAGTCTACTGATTCTCTTTTGCAGGAGATCGCTGCAACAGCTCAACAAGTATCAGCTCGGATTCAGAAGTGATCAGTGAAAGTCAAGGAAGTCAAGTCTTTTAGCTCGGTCTTGAAAGGTCATAATAATAAAAATAAAACATTTGCATAAATACCTCGGAAAACTTAAAATCTTTTTCTAGGCAATTTACATCTGAGGCATCGGGACGCGTATCGAATGGTAAGTGGTAGCATGCTCAATGACAATAAGCGTAACATCTCTCTCACCCACTCTCTTTCTCTCTCTCTCTCTCACTCTTTCCTCCTAGCTGGCTCATATCTACTGTATTTATTTATTCTCTATCCACTTTCTATTTCACTCGTTTTGTATTGCAAGTACAGCAATGTGTTGGTGCGCACAATTCTCAGTATGCATGTATATACATATACACTAGCCTGCTTATTCTACTAGCCATTGGATCACTGTCTTAATAATAATAATATTAATAATGCATTTGTATAGGGCACTCAGAGAACTAAACCTCTTGCTAGGCACTTGACATATGCTTTAAAGGAAGCATGTCAATGAGGTTAATTATAGCATCCTCAGCGTCAGTAAGCATAAGCACGGTCTTCCGTTTCGGTAGTCTCTGTATCATTGAAGGTCTCTGCAGCCCCCGCTTAAAGACAGTTGGCGACAGAAGCTTTAGCTCTGCAGGTCCTAGACTGTGGAACTTGCTCCCACAATTCTTACGCAACGACATCTACTCTCCAACTGCCGACTATGGCACATCTTTTTCAGCGGTCCTGAACTGCTACTTCTATGCTACTCACTACCTCAACTGCTCTCCTGACTCTGCTATGCTTCCCACTTTCTCTTTGTTGCGTGAGACGAAGTCTGTTGGCTACCGAATGCGTACCGAAAGCCGCTTAGGCTGTGAGTGCGCTATACAAAACTCTCCTGCGTAACACCCACATGGTCTTTATGACTTTGTGGAGTTACTGACGGAGATACATTACATTACATTACATTAGCATGTGTGCTACCATTCATTTTAGAAAGCTAGATGGCTTGACTATGACGTAACTTCTATCTTTTATTAATAAATTGCATGTTTGGCTGGCCTTGGCCAGATTTGTGGTTGCTGCTAGCAATTCATCCAGTATCTCGGACAGAGCTTGGTACCTATAATCTATAATAGCTGCTCGTCTTTGGTCACTTTGTCGACAAAGTTGATTTTGATATCTGTGTTGCATGAATGTTCATCACGAACCATGGCAATGTTATACTTTTCTGCCACTCGCTCGCTGGGCCAAGGTGCCAATGTACCGAGATTTGCTGACATGAATAGAGGTGACATGGACAGGGCGGTATGAAATATATAAAATGGCTATTGATATCTCAACCTATGGACCACTGGCCACGAGATCCAGATGTTGAAGGGTAAAATCCTTGGTCTAGGTCAATGTTATTTGCTCTCAGTCTGAAGGTAGATGGCCTTCGGTCGTTCTGCCTTTTTCTAATCGTTAAATGTCGGTCCATTCTTAGCGTGTGCTGAGCTGAATTTACGGTTTAAATGAGTATTGTATTGCAAGCGAGACAACTGATATTTCCATGGACCGATAGAAACGGAGCAGATTCGAGAGTAGCTGTAGTGAGTCCCAATAGTAATTCTAGAGAATCAATAACATTATTCTTCCGAAATAGGCAAGTTGACGGATGTAGAGATATGATGTCATAGCTGCTCTACACTATATATATATATATATATATATATATATATATATATATATATATATATATATATATATATATATATATATATATATATATATATATATATATATATATATATATATATATATATATATATATATATATCTGTATGTCTCTATCTGTATGTCTCTGTCTCTGTCTGTCTGTCTGTCTGTCTGTCTGTCTGTCTGTCTGTCTGTCTGTCTGTCTGTCTGTCTGTCTGTCTGTCTCTCTCTCTCTCTCTCTCTCTCTCTCTCTCTCTCTCTCTCTCTCTCTCTCTCTCTCTCTCTCTCTCTCTGGCCGATGTCATCACACAACACAATAGTGGCTTTCATTTACATTCGTCCGTCACTCAGCTATACCTATCCTTCTACCTTTGCAAGCATCACTCCACATCATAATCCCTTTAATTCCCCTACAGCCTGCATCGATTACATTCCCACTTTGATGGTCACTAACTACCCGAAGCTTAGCCACGTCTAGACCAACCTAAGAGTTATGGGCAAACCTGGTGTCAGGCCTGGTGTCTGGCCTCACTCAAGCTGGCAGGCCCCACCTTCCAAGATTTATGCAGCTGGTAACACTCCGATGACGTCTGCCCCTTAATTTAGGTGTGCTACTTCAAAAAGACTTGTCATTGGATGAATGCATTGACTTCTTTGTCGAGTCGGCCTACTTTCAGCCAAGCGGCATTGCCAAAAATCAGGGCCTGCTTATACAAGAGTACGCGAACCAAATTAGTTTACACGTTTGCGATATCCTGTCTAGATACTGCAATTCCAATTATTCAGCGCTATCTTCCTGTGCCCTCGATCGTCGGGAATTGTTGCTCATCTGGCCTGCCGTCAGCAAAGTAGCTGCCACATCGAACGACTTCTGGCAAGATTCGCTGCTTCTTTATTCAAAATCGAATCGACTTGAAGTGGCTTCCGCTCTCTCTCTCTCTCTCTCTCTCTCTCTCTCTCTCTCCCCATCCCTCTCTCTCGCTCGCTTTCAGATTGGTTCAATTGCGTGTACCAGCCTACCTATCTGACCTGTTTACTACTCCATACTCCAGTCACGTGTTCTTGCACTACCGGCTCCTGGGCGCCCAGTCGTCTCGGTGATCCTCGCACTAAATTCAAGTCTTTTGGTGATCAGGTCTTCAGTTCGCATCCTTCTGAAGCTTGAAGCTCACTAGCGGCTTCTTTCACAGCCTGAATTGACTTGGCATTATTCAAGTCTCAGCTAAAGACCACTAACCATTTGATCGTGCTTTCTTCGCAGCTATTTCAATGTGCCTAAAAAGAGATTGAGTTCTCCGAGGGTTCTACATCAAACATATTACTACTATTGCTATTATTATTATTCATATTATTATGATTATTATCATGAAGACGCATCTGGTCAGCTCAGCTTCCCCAGGCCCATCGAACTTGTCTTTGTCTGGGTGCTGCTAGGGATTACTTTTTTATGATTCAGTGCATGTTACTGACCAAAGATCCTACTAAGCGCAGGCCCAGAATATCTTCTCATTTGCTTTTCAATCCTGTTCTGCGTACGATGCAAGCATTTGTTTTAGCGAGGTTTTCTCTGTCGGTTGAGTACTGTGCGTATCATTGTTGCTTACGATCGATGCTTTTCTTTCAGCGAGTTGCAAAGCGCCCCAGGTAGAGATTCAGCTCTCCGTTTAATGTGCTATATAAGCTACTCAGCGAGTGATTATTTAGCTACTTTCATTCTGTAAACTGTTAACGTGTAAAGGCGCAGGTCTTCTCTAGCCTTCTGACGGGCATACCGGCGGCTTAATAATGGCTAGAGGTTTCGTTCTTTTTGTCAAATGTAAATATGGTTAGCGGTAGCATGCAAAGTGCCGCCACGAAGGAGCACGCTCAGGAGAAATAATAAGGACCACCGAATCGCTGCGAAAAACAAGAGCATTAGAGCTTACATTTAAACGTCAAGTCAGGGAATGTCGTGACTTCAGTCAGGAGTAACTTTCTGGCTTTGGGAGTATACGACTGAAGGCACGATTTCCGAAATATTTGAGTTTAGTTTGAGGCAGAGCTAAGCAATCTGAGTAGGAAAAGCCGGCGGTACAATGCTGAAGCAGGTTTGGGAATAGTTCTATCAGGCAGGCTAAAGTCGCACGATGAAGAAAAAGTGAGCGACAGAATTGAATTGTCTATGCGCCGCTTGATTGCGAGCCAGTGCAATGTCAGCAACGAGTGGTGCGTAGTGGTAACTCCGACACTCACAATAGACAAGCGTAGCTGCAGAGTTTCGAACAAAATCTTAGCGCCTGAATGCTGCACTGGCTGGTAAGTCAGCAAGCAGTCGTCTGCAGTAGTCGAGACTGGCTGCCGCAAATGCATCGCACAAGTTAGATTTAATATCCATGTCTAAGCAGGCCAAAGTTTTGTAATGTTACGTAGCTGAAAGTGGGCAGACTTGACTACAGAGCTAATAAGGTGCAGGACACCCGGATCTCGTGGTGATACTACAAGAGAGTAATACGGAATTTGCATGACGCTGGTCTAGCGGTTAAGGTGCTCGCCCCGACCAAGGTCTGACTGAGGTCATGGGCTCGAGCCCTGAGGCATATGTGAAGCGCCTGAATAGAGATTAAGTTCTCTTGCGGCGCTATATAAATGAATTATATTAAATGAATTCTATTATGACAGCCAAAGATACACAAATCTCTATCTAGACGCTATGCAACACCCTGAAAGCGAAGCATTAACCAAGGGTCAATTCCACGCAAGGTGGCGTGCTCAGAAATGCATGCGAAAGCACACGAGTACCGCGCTCAGACCAGCGCACAGCGAAAGCACACGCATATCCGGGGCTGTGCTCGGTCAGCTCGCTGGGTCCGAGCTTGCTCAGAGTTTGTCTGGCTAAAGCCATTCCAGAAGCCTGTGGCCTTCGGAATTGCGCGAGCAGCTATACTGGAAAAATAAGTTTGAGGTCGTAAGCCGATGAGCAGGAGTAGCCACCGAGCGAGCCTGCGAGCCATCGCCGTGTTTTAGCCAACCTTGAGCGCTACGTTTGAATTGGCCGCACTTTCCCGACAGCGCAGCGCGGCTAAGCGACAGATCTCTGTTCGGAAATGCAGACGCTGTCAAACGGGCGCTCTCAGACAGCAGGAATCCGCGGACGGCCGAGAGCTTGCTGAAGGAAATACTTTGGGAGAGAGCTTACAGGTAGTCATAGTAATTCCACATCTACTGCACTGCTAACATATTAGCTCTCGGCTTACGCTGACCCACAAGGCCCGCCACGGCTTGGCTCCTCCGTACCTAGCTGAACTGCTGCACCAGTTCCAGCCTCTTCGCACCCTCAGGTGCTGTACGGACAATACACTAGCTGCTCCACTCCTCCGCTTAAAGACCGTTGGTGACAGAAGCTTTAGCTCTGCAGGTCCTAGACTGTAGAACTCCCTTGCACAATTCTTACGCAACGACAACTACTATCCTGCTGCCGACTATGGCACATCATTTTCAGTGGTCCTGAGCTGCTACTTTCATGCTATTCACTACATCAACTGGTCTCCTGACTCTGCTATGCTTCCCACTTTCTCTTCGTTGCGTGAGATGAAGTCTGTTGGCTATCAAATGCGTACCGGAAGCCACTTAGTCTGTGAGTGCGCTATACAAAACTCTCCTGCGTTACACCCACATAGTTTTTATGGCTTTGTGGAGTTACGGACGGAGATACATTACATTGCATTTTGCATGACCCGTGATACTGACCCCATGACTTCTTTAAGAAAATTAGGCGTGTTCGAGTGGAAATAGCCTATTCGAGATATACCTTATACTGTTTAAATGGCAAGTGGGGCAAGTGATCAGAAACCTAAGCGTTTACTAACTGCACGAGTTTTTAAATAAAATATTGGGTTTTCTGTCAAAATCTCTTCTTCACCAGCCATTATTCTTAACCTGTGCAGACTAAACGTCTGTACCGGGCATGACTCACCTGTAGCGCTGGCGTCTAAGACTATACCAGGATCATTTTTGCAGATGGTAGGTAGTTGCTGTAGGTATGATAAAGTCAGAGGGTCCTTTGTGAGATGCCGCGAATCCCAAGAGTTGGTATGTAAAATATTTTACGTCGTTCGCATGGACCTATAAGAGAACCGAATCTCTATCCAGGCGATTTCAAAGTGACTGCGAGAGAAGCCTGTCTTTTGGACAAATAATCTAGAGAAGCGATCCCCAAGATCATCACAGGGATCATTAGGGAAGGAGCTAACTTAGGAGCTGTTGAGGAGATGGTTGATCCTCGACATCAGCATTTTTCGGCAGACTTGGATCGTTGAGATCTAAAATAGTTTTCCATAATTTTTACTTTTGACTGACCAAGCTATATACTGTGCGACAGGGACAATCCATGCAAAAGATCCTACAACTAAACCGATTAGCTCCTGGCACGCAATTGCCCCAGCTAATGGGGCATCCGGCCTCACGTCAAAGGTCAGGCTTGGCCTACCCGGCGACCCTTAACAGGCCGTATCGCATTACGGCCGTCCTAGCCTACTGGACCTTGCTTGGGCACACAGGTTTGTGTGAGTGTGTGTGCGTGTGTGTTTAATTGAGCAGCCTCACACACGAGAAGTTAATTTGGGCAAACGCGATTGTTTATTACCAACAACAGGAAGCCATAAAAGATGAATCGTTATGCATACTAACGCAAGCATAGATTTACAGCACCTGTTTAATGGTGGTACTCCGAAGAGAGTATGAAAGTGCATGAACGGGTTCGCTGTATTCGCCCTCGATACCTGAATTTGTCAAGTGAATCCGCTTTATAAACATGTACTAGGCATAATCGCCTCACAGAAAAACATTTTTGGCCGTACTTGCACCGAACTCTATCGACAGAAAATCGTGTTTTGACGAGTTCAATCAACCACACTTGCATGCTGACCCTGTGTATGTCACCCCTAACCATGTTATTCATGTTGTTCATCAAGCATGATATTACTCACCATTCAATCACGTTCCCTTTGCAGCAAATGTAAAGCGCCTAGAAAGAGACTGAGTTCTCTGAGGGCGCTTTATCAAGTGTATTATCATTATTGCTATTATTATTATTATTACCGACCACCAACATCAAGTAGGTAGGCCCTGCTGGGTTTCAGCAATCTCTTTGATCTATAGAGGTGTGGCAGGCGGCTGCCGGCTCCACCTACCCTCAGCTCTACTCAGGGTCGCAGGCCGGCAAGTTAAACGTTCTGCTTAGGGCACAGCGCCCATACAGCGGCATGCTGCGGCCGACATCGCTTCCCGTCACAGCGTAACGGAGCACTCTCTGTGACCCCCCTCCCACTGCATTCGCAGGTACTCTGTATTGAGCATGTCCGCCACGCCTTCAAAAGAATCTTTCTTCCCGTGGCCATTTCTTCTGCTTCTCCGTCGACGCCGCGAATTAACCTTTCGCGAATAAACCTAAATATAGATCGAAGAGATTGCTGAAACCCAGCAGGGCCTGCCTACTTGATGTCGGTGGTCGGTAATAATAATAATAATAATAATAATAATGCACTTGATAAAGCGCCCTCAGAGAACTCAAACTCTCTCTAGGCGCTTTACACTTGCTGCAAAGGGAAACGCGATTGAATGGTGAGTAATACCGTGCTTGATAAACAACGTGAATAACAAGGCTAAGGGTGACATGCACAGGGTCACCGTGTAAGTGTGGTTAGTGGCAGCATGCGCAGTGTCGGGCACGCATAAGCACATGAAGGACGAATCACAGGGACTCACTAAATCCTGTCATAAATAGGTGTGTTTAAGGTCTTTTTTAATGTGGTCAAGTCAGGGGATGTTGTGACGCAAGTCGTGAGTGAGTTCCAGGCTTTGGGTAACGGAATCAAGCTGTCAGCACGATGGCCACAGACGAATTGCAGCCTTCTCAAACAGAATTTCTTATTCCAGCGTCAATTGCTATCATAAATGTTTCCAACACGTTTTTAATACTGATACAAATGCTTAAGTGCGTAAGCAACGGTAAACAATCCTAAAGAGAAGAACGGAGGCAGACTACATAATGCAGTACCAGAAATGGCGTCAAGTAATTTGAGCGTGGCTGCCGACAATGTTAGTAAGAGAAAGAGAAGGAGAGAGGGAACGAGCCCGGAATGAAGCTCTGAAAGGTAAGGACTAGATATTTGTTTTAGATTTGGGTGGTCAGAGTAGGTTGAATTTCGCTTTGCTCTGGTTGTGTTTGAGGGTTAGCAATGTTTCCCGCCCCACCTAGCGAATCTAGTTACAAGTAGCAGGGGCAGATTATTCTAGCTCGAGGGTTGGTCCCTTTGCAATTACTTATGTATCTCCGTCTGGATTTAAACAAGTCCACTGCGACTATACGGCAATAGTCCATCAAGAACTGAGCTAAATTTTGCTGTCCTGTTCCTTGGCCGAAGGAAAATGCTACTTTCTCACCTAGACAAGCTGAGGCCTTTTTTCCAAAAAATTTTATTGCGCATTTCGCCACGGTTGTCTATTGAGCCAGCGCTCTTTGCAGCAAACTGCGTACGCTGTTCCTTGCATTTGTAGACCTCTGTAGATCCTGACCTATCATGACAGACCGTACCGTACGGCAATAATCTTTGGAAAATCTATTTTCTAGAGGAGCTCATTGCTAAATTCGAGGAATACGGAGACAAGTTGAAAGAGGAGAAGTTTAATGGGAAGACGGATAATCTTGACGGAAAAATGAAGAATGAGATGAGAAAAGCTCAGAAACAACAGTGTGAGTGCCGTAAAGCTCTCTGGCTGACTTTATTTTTGTATGCAAGATTATGCACCCTCTGTTTGATGCTTGGTTCTATATCATTGAACACTTTGCAAGGTACTAGTATTATAGTAATTTTACGGCAGCGTTTATTACTGGGTATTAAGTAGTATTTCCTAAATGCTTATGTAGTATGCTATACTATACTATACTATACTATATTTCAATACTAAGCTATACTATGCTTAGTATTGAAAATGGTCTTAATTCCCTACACATTTTGATGTTCTGACCAGGCCAGTGATTATGCTTGAAATTGCTAAATTTCCAATAAAAAACAGAGTAATCCACATCTTTTGGTTCACATTTATTTTAAAAGAGCAGCGAATGAAAAAAATTGATAATTAATTACTCTACAATCAAACAAAATTTACCGGTTGAAAAGGTTCATATATTAGTAGACGTTCTATGTTTCAGGTTCTGCTGCAAACTGCTGTAGCAGAGAAGCCTTCAAATATTTCATTAACATTTCCCAACCATTTTTCGGTTATTCTTTCCGTGGTAGGGCCGTTCAATACTAACAGAAGTTCTTGCCTTGCTTCTGTGAGTGAGCTTCTATGTTCACGTTCAATTTTTCAACCTGAGTCTAACGAATAGAGCTTTAAAGGAAATTGTGCATTCCCTCCTGGGATCATTTCTTACGTGAGCTGGACCAGCTCCTCTTAGTTTTCAACCTTGTGATTGCCCAGAAATAAATAAATAAATAAATAAATCCTAGATGATTAAACAGCCTCTTTTGTATAGCGACAGAAGAGCCTTTACGGCTATCACCACCGCTTGCAGTGGCGATAAAGGATCGCCCCACCGTAGGAATCTAACCCACGACCTCGGGACCGAGGCCGTGAAAGCAACCGCCTTACCCAGTGTGCCATCACGGGAAGCCGCTACCGACAGAAAAGAAAATTTTCCAATCCACCTTACTTACCGTGCTCAGCTTCACAGCGAATTCGCCATATTCCATTATCTTATTTATCTGCGAAACGAAGATACCAGCTTTGACCTTTGCCTCCGAACGTAGCAGAAAGACATGCTGTAGGTACAGTATTTGAGGAGAGCTGCTGACGCATAATCTGGAGCCTAACTCCATATACCGTGGTGGCACGAGCATTTAAAACGAGGGTCTAACCGCCTCTCTCCATTGGTTTGATGTTCTTCATAGGAGAGTGCTTGATCCACTGTATCCAGTCCCATGTTATTAGTTTCCCGAAGATAAGGAGAATTAGTGAAAACTGCCCTATAGACTCATCAGGAATGACAGCCATTTTTTAAGTCTCAAATGACCTCGCAGACACAGTGATCTTGCATCCAGGCAGTTAGCGAAATTTTGACACTGATGCTGCCCTCTTTGAGACACAGAACGAGCCGTAAGGAGAGGCCACAGTTTATTTCAGTTATATAGCCGCACGGCTGTGGGGACCATGGGCTAGCTGTCTATGAACAAGTGCCATTCAATAGCATTGCCGATGATTTATATAGCATTAAATAAACAAGCCACAGGGTGGCAGATGCGAAGTCTCATATCGGCGATTGAAAAAGTTCCTCACGACTTCTTGATGATCTGTTACTTTCATGCTATCATCCATCAAGTACTGTTGAGCCTTGATGGGAAGATATCCTCACTGGGCTTGGTAAGACCAATGCATCTCACGAGACTTTGGTCTTTGAGGCTGGGTAAGTGTTGCTTTCTCTCCCCAGCCGTGATTGCAAAATTTTAAATTTGATCTATAATGTAATCCCGTATTATATCAAAGCATTTTGTGGGCCCTGCAATTCGTCCTTTATGTGCTTATGCGTGCTGACATTGCATGCTGCCACTAATCATACTTGCATGCTGACCCTATGCATGTCACCCCTAACCATGTTATTCTTGTTGTTTATTGATCATTATACTACTAACCATTCAATTGCGCTTCCTTTGCAGCAAATGTAAAGTGGCAAAAAAGAGAATGAGTTCTCTGAGGGCGCTATATCTAATGTATTATATGATAATGATAATGATTATATATTTAATACAGTGCCCTCAGGGAAATCCATCTCTTTCTTCTAACTGGAAACCATTTTTAGGCTTCCAGGCATACCAGCATGAATTAATTGAAAGTGATATTTTTAACTTACCACACAATATTGTGCAAAAGCTACATCTAGTGATTAGCAGTCGCTCGCGTTCGCTGCTATCGAGCGTGAGCTTGAAAGCTATATTGTAGTGATCACATGTGAAATGGTGGCCATCGTTGCCTGTGTTAATCCCCGAAAGGCACGGCTAAGTATTATGTGTATGCCTCGCGGTACTTAATAGACGCTTTCTCCGAGTTCTTTTTCTGTCTTTTTCAATTGCCCGCACACGTAGCAAAATGCATTTTCTCGGATCTAGCTAGCATTTATAGCATATCTGCAGCCACTCGATGCAATGTCAAGGAAATATCGTTATTCACTATTCTCTTACTCTGAAAAAACACAAACTGAATTTTTTGTAAGATACCCGCACTTTCACACTTCTGTGGAGACCAATATGCAATATTATGTCCGCCTGCTTTACTAATTTGGCAAGATGCAAGATGCGTGCTATGTATAAAAAAATGAAATCTGCAGCGTGACTAAAATGAAACCGGCAAATTTCTGAACATAATTGTCTCCACGAGAGAAGGTAAATGTTTTTTGGAGCAATATCATTTTAATTTCCTATATTCTTGAGGGATTAGGAAATAACACATTGTGCCAAAGGAAGTTTTTTTAATATGTCACCGATTGCAAGACTGTGAGACGTTTTAAGATTTGTTGTGCTATAATTTTGTAGGCAAAGAAAGAACGTACGAGAAGGCAATGAAAATTACACCTGAATGTTTAGAAAATACCAATATTGAATGAAAAGAACATGTAGGAAAGCAAGACCCTAAACCTATGGCAGCCGAATGCTGTGTCTTCACCAATGGCTACTCCTGTGTAATCTATTACTACTAAGCCGTGATTGGGCAGTTTTGTTAACGCACACACCGTGAAGCACCACTGCTTCTGCTCACCATTCTAAATCACATTCCCTTAATGCTAAAATAACCTTTGTCCTGGTGATCGTAATAAATTCACTCGTTTCGGTATGCACAATTTGTATTTATTCAAACCTTGCAGCCACACAACATGCAACATAACATTTCTGGCAATGTTTATCACTACTACATTTTCAGTGTACTATAGAGGCTGAACTCATTCGTTGATCATGATAATATTACGTGATCATATTCATGTGGAGAAAACTAAGATCATTGAATAATCTTGTGCGAATTTTGTTTGTAAATAATAGCAAAACCACACTGCCTGCGCATCCCTATTCTAAATAGAATTTTATTCTGCTCGTCTTTATTATTTTAAACTTTAACGAATTTATAAGCAATTTAGTGGCTTTAATCTATAAAAATTCAATTATTAAATATGTAATCCGAGATGATAGACTACTACTAATTATAAATAGAGTTAAATTCTAGTGAAATTATTGGAGAAATTAGCACTTAGGTTAGGTCTGATGTAAGAACAATGTTTAAGCAGAATTTCAGTAATACTTATGATTCCAGAATACAGAAATTCTGTGTCTCCACAAGGTTCCACTTAAGGGAGGAATATATTTTAGACGAGCCCTCAGGTAAATTATTACACTTGTTTCCTTCTCAGAAAATGTAAAGTACCTGAAAAAACTAAGCTCTCTTCGTTTTCAATTTAAATGCTTAAGCAATACAATTATTATTTTTAAACAGAGTGAACGATAGCTATAGATTAAAGATAATAACATTGATAAAGATAGACAACCTCCGTGAAATGTTTAGTGAAGAATAGCTGACTAACTTATGGTGTTTGACCTAGACTTTCTACACTTTTGCTTGTTCCTGATGGAATCTGCAGTGCTGCACATGCACCAAATCTCCTCTTGCCCGTAGCTTCCATGCGGCGAGACTGTGAAAACCAGGACACGTAAGATCAAATTGGCAGATAGACCAATCCTGCTTACGTAACTGACTATTAAACGTCGTAGTAATCTTCTAAATTCACAAAGAGTGCGAATTAATGGGTGTTTATGGAAAGCTTTCTAAGGCACTCACAAAGCCTGATTGGATTTCGTGGCGCCCAGGATAGTAAACAGAATCGATCTCGCTAAAAAAAATTGATAGCAAGAATCCTAGCAGCGAGTCTTGAGCACAGTTTAGGAAGTGATTAGCATGACAGTAGCAGTGCAGGACGTCTGGAGATGATGCTACATATTTGATAGCAGGAGAGACGTCGCTTCGAAAGATTTTCTGAAAAAATTTACATAATTTATTTTATTATTTACGTAAGGACCGGCAGAGAACAACAGCTTTTGAATAAATTAACGCATGCTTAACAACAGACCGCAAAGATTTGATTTGAATATTTTAACTAATGAGCTGAGCTGTTGGTGCTTTACGAGGCAGGCTCCGAGTACTTCTTAGATCAGCGGCCGAGCTTCGAGACGGCTCTAGCTTTGCCGCCGCCCCACGTCCGTCGAGCATCTATCACGAATCTGCTCGAATGGATTCGCGCCAGCAAAACCCCGTGTTTGTGGCGAAAGAGTTATGATTATAGAGAGCACGTTCTTAAGGCAAAGAATTCGTATGATCTTTGTCCGCAAGCAGCGGTCTCTTGTGGGTGCGTCGCCGACGGTATTAGAGGCTCCATATGGGAGCCGGGCCTCTTGGATCACTACCGAATGCCGCCTCCATTTTTACCACCATTCATTTTGGGCAGATTTTGACTCCTTACCTCAATTTTTTATGTAAAAGAACACAAGCACCATCAAACCTGGTGGAAGCACAGTCTGGACTTATTAGCTTTCTCAATCAGTTCTATTTAAATCTAGACGTACTGTCTCGACTTCCAGCCTCGTTTCCAATCACAGTCTAGGCTTGCAGTGTCACATTTCTAACCAGACGGACATCAATCTACCAGACCTTCGACATTTTTCTGCCCTTCGGCTCTATAGTGATATTAGTAAGAAGAATGATATATCAATGTTAATAATTGTTAGCTTGCATAACATCCTAAGATAACTTAATCTCTATACAGGTGCTTTATAGCTGGCTGCACGAGAATCAGTACTTAATGGCTAGTCTTATGTGCGGTATGCACAAGCAAACAAGTACCCCGCTTTGGCCAGCATGCTAAATTAAATGTGGAGACACTCATGGCCACCAGTTGTAAGACTTATGAGCGAGTAACATGCACCCCGGTAACAATGTTTGCAGTAGGAAAGCTCTAATTTTTTAGATATAATTTTGGCAAGATCAATCTTATATTTTAAGGACGAACGCACCGTCACTCGGAAGCAGGCAATCACTGCTTTTTAAAAATTGTCTCCTCACTTGGTATGTTTCGTAGAGCTACTATACGAGATCTGTGTATCCAGTTCCGAAAGGTCATTTGCTGGAAGACTGCTAACGATCCTCTGTCAGATCTGCTTGCTTTCGCATACAGTTACCGCATACATAATTAAGAAGAGTTTAATTAAATGCTGCCTCAGAATAACTAGTCCAACATTCTATTTAATTCGACCTGAGTTTTTTTAAATTTCTCCTTAAAAAATCTTTCTGCCCGTACAGTTGCACGCCTACAGATGATGCTAAACTCGACCTCTAGGCTTTTCTATTACTTAATTCGTAACCTGATGACTTGACCCCAAAGCAACCTGCGCTGGCTCCTTAGCAGGCAATGTGACGTCAACAACCTCCATGCACAATTTTCAGATTTTTTTGTCTCTTGATCCAGCTTGCAATGAATTATTCTTATTCTTCTGGCACCTTAGCGACACCAGCTCCTTTGACTAAGGTCGTCAAGCTACAATTTTTTACAGCCCTCTTTGACATAGAACTCTCTCAATTCCCTTGCTGCATGTATCGATGACATCCCCACATGGACGACAGAAAAATTTCTTAAATTTAATGGCGATGAAACCGATATTTTAGTTATGGGGAAACCAAGTGTGATGCAGAAATTGAAAAGGCTAATGCTCAAAATTGGCTCTGCCAGCAGATCTCTCACTACTGCTCTCCTGCTCTCACGACAACTAATCTCCTGCTGCCGACTATGGCACATTCTTTCGTGCGGTCATGAGCTGCTAATTCCATGCTACTCACTACCTCAACTACTCTCCTGATTCTGATATGCTTCCCACTTTTTCTTTGTTGCGTAAGAAGAAGTCTGTTGGCTACAGAATGCATACCGAAAGCCGCTTACGCTGTGAGTGCGATATACAAAACGCTCCTGCGTAATACCCACCTAGTCTTAGTGGCGTTGTGGAGTTAAAAAAGAAGATAAATTACATTAAATTACATCTCCGTTGAATCTGCACGAAATCTAGGTGTCATGCTCCAAAGTTACCTTTCATTAGACGACCATATCAGCTCCACAGTAGAGTCTGCGTACTTTCAGCTACATAATAAAACTTGGGCTTTTTTAGGCAAGGGTGCCACATCTAAGTTGGTCCATACATTTGTGACCTTCTGTCTTGACTTCTGTAACTCACTTCTTGCTGGTCTACCGGCTTGTGCACTCGGGCGCTGACATCTTGTGCAAAAACCTCTCGATGTATTAGTCCCTCCAAAATTTTGGACCAATTTTTTTGAAAAAATATATTTTTATTCAATAACTAATTGAACTGACACTAATTAGACTCATAACAATATCTCATGTCACTATCACTATCCTCTGCATAAGGAATAGTGATAATACCCTATCCACCTTTCTCGTTGATATCACTGGCTTGAAATTTGGTGGAAGCTCTATTATCAACAGTGTCGTCGTCATTCTCTTCACAGGTTGGGCCATCTTCCTTTCCGTCCGTTGCATTTGAAATGCTTCACTTCTGGAAAGCGCTGACTATAATCTCTTACTTTACGCTGTTCCAACCCTTTATTAGCCACTCACAGACGTGGCCTGCTGGATGGCATCAGGATCTTTCCTGCTGATGTCAAGCTGTCACAGGACTCGCCCATCATTCAATCGGTCTAATTTTCTCGTAAGGCCACTTTGATAGATTTATTAATGCTTATATTCAGAGGCTGCAACTGACTAGTCAGACCAACCTGTATAACTGCCAACTTAATGTTTATGTCAGGTGCACTTTAATAATAAATAATAAAACTAGCTTATTTAACAGCCTCTTTTGCATAGCGACAGAAGATCCTTTACGGCTATCACTACCCTTGCAGCGGCGATAATGGGTCACTCACCACACAATTCGAACCCACGATCTCGAGACCGAGGTCGTGAAAAGCAACCGCCTTACACAGTGTACCCATAGTGGCTCACCAATTTCTTAGCCTCGTCCTTCAAATGTCCCCTGAACAAATCTAACACGAGCCAGGCTGTTTTTTTTTTCAAAAGACTTGTTCAAGAAAAAATCCAAGGTCCCAGGGGCGGAGCCAGTATTTTCAGGTTTTGAGCAAGGATTTGGGTTGGGGCAAGTAACCCTTGCTCCCTCCCATGACCTTGGGAAATTTGCCTCAGACTATGGGTACTTCCGTCTGTCCAAGGGGAGGGGGGAGGCAATTGCCCTGTTCCCGTGCACCTGGCACCGCCAATGGAAAGTCTTAGAACTTTTAGCTTGCACGTAAAAGGTGGCTTCACTTATTCAAGGCCATTCTATGCAAATCAGAAGTTTAATGAAACCAACTGCTGAGGTGCACGGAAGTGATAAGGATAAGGGTAGGAGAAAAGGGTAGGAGAAAAGGGTAGGGGAGAAAAGGGGCGACATCGAACAAAGAACTGCTGTATGGTTGTAACTTTATCAAAGTAGAGTGCCTTAGGCTATCTATTACTCTCTTCAAGGTAGTATTACAATAATAACTAGCAGGACAGCATTCGTTTCCTCACACTATTGCTTTTGTAAAGTCATTTAGTGCAGTCAAAAAGTGATATAAACGTTGAATATGAGCTAAATTATTGCAGATACAAATGTTAGACAAAACAAGGTGAAAGCAGGTAAGCATCGGGAATTAGAAACTCGATGTCAGTACAACTTTTGTCGGACGTAGCGAAAACGAAGGCGTAGCAAAAGAAAAGCGTCGGTACGAGATTACTAGTACGAACCTTCTAATTCGCAATATTCAAACTCGCAAAACGCAAATTCGCATATTTTGATGCTTTGCTAATTTTTCACGGCTGTCTATTTACTTGCTGGTGCATTAAAGTGCATCGGATCCGTTGGTGTATTTGAAAATCCTCGGTTCGCCTGACCAAGTTCAATCCGAGCTCTCTTAAGTTCTTTGTCAGAACACGTTATTCCAATCGTTCCTCTCTTTGCAGTAGCGGAGGCACCACTCCAGTAACAGCGGCGTGCTAGATCAGCCGGATTTTGACTGCTGAAATGTTAATTTTGGTGGAAGTGAGTAACGCAGTCTAGAACTTGCGCAAAGCTTCCGTCGCCAACCGTCTTAACACAAAAGAATGAAACAGCTTATTTAGTGTCCATAGAGGACCTAAGGACACGAGGAGGCTGAAACCGTTGCAGTAGTTCTGCTAGGTATGAAGGAGCCTAGCCAAAACGGGCCTTATGCGTCAGCATAAGAATTCGGTAGCGTATCCGTTTATCGACTGGAAGCCACAGTAGCACCTTCAGAAAATGCGACAAACGGCCAAACCCCATATTGGTTTGCTGACTCAACCACATCATCCCAGGGACTTGTAATAAATAAGAATAACTTTATTGTAAATCCCATCCAGCGTTAAATGTGCTAAACAAGATGTCTAGCTGTCGCTGGGCTGAAATTTAAACTGGCTTAAAATAGCCGTATCCTCTGGACAACTGCCCACCGGCAGCCGCCGAGTGCTACCCACCTGGGCCGAAAAATATTCTAATTAAAATCGTGCGCCTAAAGTGTTAATTACCATCCGTAAGAGACATACATCTTTACTCGCGGCCTGGTCTTGACAGATGGAATCGCTACTGCGAATTCGCAAATCCAGACAGTATGCTAATGAGCTAGTGTATTTCTATGAGCGATCGACCCCAACACACTACTTCGGGCGACTGCTGAAAGCGTGCAATGTGTGCACACCTGACTCTCAATACGCCAATATGTCAAACGGTTAGAGGCTGCTCTCTCGAAATTCCGCAGGCAGGGCAATAAAAAAGCCAAGCTAGTGCAAAAGTGCAAAGAATTGTTTGTACATGACAGCTGGCATGACGAGCAAGTTCAGGCAAACTCGCTAAAGCTTATAGCAGCTAGCACTAAGGGCAATGACTCTGCCGCTCTGGTTTGGCCTAGCTCTGATGGCGCTTGACTCGAACCATGGTCAAGGTAAATGCATTGAAGACTTCCTCAGCAAGGTGCTGCCGTACCTTTGGTTGTAGCAGCATTTTGGTGAACCGTGATGGCACACTATGTAAGGTGGTTGCTTTTCACGACCTCAGACCCGAGGTCGTGGGTTCGAATCCTTTGGTGGGCAATCCTTTTTCGCCGCTGCAAGCGGTGGTGATAGCTGTAAAGGCTCTTCTGTTGCTATACAAAAGAACAAAAGAGGCCGCTAAATCAGCTAAAATTGTTCGTTTTGGTATCCCGCAGACTACATTTCCAGTCTGCTAAGACCAATAATTTTAGATCTTTGATGTCTCATGATTTCAATATTTGATAATTAGTATACCGGAAGTTTTTATCTGGAAGCACAGTAATTGCTAGCATGGATCACAGTAAGCAGTAGCAGGAAAGCAATTAGTCTACGAAAGGCAAACTTTTCTCTACTTCTCACTGTGGTTTACGAGCCGACGAACATGCTGATTATTTTTCTGATTATAATCAGAACATTGACTGGAATATAACTATATTCCTGTCAGTGATGCTTCGCACACATACAGTAGCAATCACGTTTTCAATAAGTGACTCTTAATTGACACATTTGCGTGCTCAATCATTCAAAATATGACAGCATTTGAAATTATTATCAGTGTCTGAATTCTAAAATTAGAAGCCGATATATCACAATTGATGGTCTATAATGTATCACAAGCCTATATTGTCGTTGGATTATCGCATTCCCCCTGCGGTCAAGTCGGCCTACTTTCAGCTGAGGAGCGTCAGCAAAATCGGCGCCTGCTTAGACCAGAGTAAGTTCGGCCAAATAGTTCACGCGTCTGTGAAATTGCCTTCAGATTAGTTTTATAGTTTCTTATTCGTTTCATTAGTTCAGAGCAGAGTTTCTCCTTCATAAACAGGACTTTCCAGACCCGCTTCTTTAATCGGGTGCAAATGGGTGCGCAACTGAGCTCAGAAGCTATCGTAAACAGTGCGACTGCTCAGCGGCTCAGCGCCCATGCGAAGCTGCATCGTACCGCATAACTTCTGTCTGAGCTACAATTGCTCCCAACCAAGACTCGCGTCGATATCAAGATCCGCTGCCTGGCTTGCAGTTTACTTCGCTGGCTTAAGTGGAGTACTGATCTAAACTCTTAGCTCCTCCAGTCACGTGCTACCGCCCGCCCCCTCCTCGGCATCCGGTCGTCTTGCGGTCATCTTGTGTCAATCTAGCCTTACGCTCATATGCGCCGAGAGCCTGAAGCTTGTTTCCAGCCACTTCCACTGCCTCCATTACTGGGCCGTGATGGTCTAGGAGGTAAGGTGCTCGCTCTTCACGACCGAGGTCGTGAGTTCGAATCCTTGAGTTGGGTGATCCTTTATTGTCAACTGAGAGCGGCAGTGATAGCAGATAAGGTTCTACTGCCACTGAAAAGTGAGGCTGTTAAATCAGTTAAGACTTTATATATTTTTTCATCAACCTTATCCCATTTAAATATCAGCTAAAGAGGCAGTTGCTCCGGGTAGGTTCGCCTTTCGCCCCAGTGAATATCGCTTTCTTGATACGGTATATTTTTCGTGATTGTTTATGTATTAGTCAGTGCATGTCAACAGCCAGAGAGGTCCTTATATCAGCAGGCCCTGTGTATGTTCTTGTGAGACCTATCGTGCTGGTCTAAGCACGGCACTTGTACGTTTTTGCAAGTTCATTTCTATGATACTGTGAATGTAACCAAAACTTGGTTATTGATTCACCCGACGAGTAAAGTGCCTGAATGGAGACTAATTTTTCTTAAGGCACTGCTCAAATTAATTAGCATCATTGCTATTATTGTTAGCATTATAATCAGTGATTAGCTCAGCTGTACTTTGTGAATCAATGGGGGTTTTATCGATATAGCCGGTGCTACGAACATGGGCCGCTCATTGGTTTTGTATATTCCTCTCTACTTAAAGGATAGAAATAGCGTTCTGTTTATTATTTACGGGCAATAGCCGACATTTTAAAATGTTTCAAAATCTTAAAACAATTTATTTAAGTCAAACGTTGCCTTCTTCTATGACAATCTGATCCAACTCTTTGCCCCCAAACATTGATACAGAATGTTTCCCGGCTCGCCAGACAGCTGCCACCGCTATGTTAATATAATGTATCTCCGTCTGTAACTCTACAAAGCCATAAAGACTATGTTGGTGTTACGAAGGAGAGTTTTTTTATACCACACTCACAGCCTAAGCGGCTTTCGGTACGCATTTGGTTGCGAACAGACTTAATCTCACCCAACAAAGGGAAGGAGGGAAGGATGGCCTAGTCAGGAGAGCAGTTGAGATGGAGAGTAGCATGGAAGTAGCAGCTCAGGACCGCTGAAAAGGATATGCCATAGTCGGCAGTGGTAGAGTAGTTGTCGTTGCGTAAGAATTGTGGAAACGAGTTCCACAGTCTAGGACCTGCAGAGCTAAAGTTTCTGTCGCCAACTGTCTTTAAGTGGAGGAATGGGACAGCTAATTTATTATCCACTCAGGACCTGAGGGCACGAGGAGGCTGAAACTGATACAGCAGTTCAGCTAAGTACGAAGGAGCCAAGCCGAGGCGGGCCTTGTGGGTCAGCGTAAGAACCTTGTTGTGTATCTGTTGGTCAACCGGCATCCATCATAGCTCTTTTGGCAAAGGAGACACGTGCTCAAACTTCTGAGACTTGAAGACTAGCCTTGCAGCCATATTCATAGTCAGCCGCAGTGGCCTAATCGCTTTTTTGGTAGCCCCGCCAATAGAGAATTATGATAATCAAGCCGAGACAGAACTAAGGAGCTAGTTAAATTTTTCGCAAGCCACTGTGGAAGACAGCTCATAGTCTTTGATAGGGATCGGACGTAATGGCTAGCTGTAGAAGCAGTCTTCTGAATGAACCTCTAAAATAAATTTAGGCAGCTGTCGAAAACTACATTTAAATTTATTTCGAGCACGTGGCAATGGTCGCACAACAGCACTACCTAATAGAAGACCAAAGCCTTTTAATCCAGTCACACGCTTAGGGTGTCCTATGAGCCGTAGTTCGGTTTTATGGTCATCTAGTTCCAAGAAGTTTTCCGAAATCCAGGATCGAATGTCGGCAAGGCTTTAGTTGCTGCAGCAGATCATTCAGCTTTTGCTGCATCAGACTCCAACGGTTTGAATGACAAATACAGCTGAGTATCGTCAGCATAAAAGTGATAACCTATTCCATGGGCCTTAATCACTTTTCTCAGAGATTGATTATAAATAGAAAACAGCGTGTGAAATGACCCCCACACGACACGGATTGAACACGATAAGACAAGTACAACTTAAAGCACCCCAGTACTTTGTCTGCCAGATCGATCGTTGTTCTCAATCGTTCAAGTACGATATCGTGATCAACGGTGTCGAAGGCAGCTGATAGATCTAGCAGGGCTAGGGCAGTGGCATTTCCGTCATCGTTGCCGTATAGAATGTTATCGTTAACATGGAGGAGAGCGGTTTCAGTGGAGTGCTGCCCTTTGAACCCCGATTGAAATGCTTCTGACATTTCATTCTTATCAATATGTGCTACCAGCTTTTTCGCGATAATATTTTCAAGAATCTTTGACAAAAAAGAAAAAAGGGAAACTGGGCAATCGTTTTCAAGGACCTCTATATCTAATCCAGGCTTTTTAAGTATCGGCCTAAGAATTGCAGATTTGAAGGACTTGGATACGACCCCTTTTTCCAAGGAAGCATTGAAAATCTCGGTTATGGCAGGGCTAAGTTGGTCTGCCATTGAAGACCACAGAGAATGATGGTATAGGGTCTTCAGGAGATGAGCTCTTTGTACTAGACGTTGTTACCTCAAGTTTATGCTGCTTATTCTATTATTTGTGAAGTCAAGAGCCTCCTCAGTTGAGATTTTGAGTTTGTATGACGAGTTGCTCATTCGGTCTTGAGAAGTTCTCGCTTGATCTCGAGTCTGCTAAGAAATAACACCATCTCTATAGCTAAGTTGAATTGTATTCTACCAACTTAAGATCCCCAAATAGGTACTTTCCACATTGTCGACGCCAGCCATAGCGCACGGCAAACTTTGTAGGACGCCAGCATTTCGATCAAAGTCTGGCCGTCTACCGTTCCTGTGGCTCCCGAGTCTGTTTATTTTGACTGCCGGCACGCTCTCGTTCTATCATTAAAGGCGTAGCTACTACATCACAAAACTTCTTTCACATCTTCACAGGTTCTCTGTCAAGCATCAGACAGACTTCAAGACACTATTTCTAGTTTACAGGTAATTTCATTTGCTTGCAGCAGCCAAAACATCCATTTTACTTGCTCATTCAGTGTGACCTCAGGTCAGCTGGCTGATGCGCGGCTTTCGGGCGGCTTGCCCCTCTTCGCAATGAACTAAAAAAATTTGGCGATCAAGACATCCGTTCGAATGCATCCGAAGTTTAGAGTTCGCTACCGGCGTCTATCCACACTGCTCACCAAATCGCTTCACTTCATTCAAGTCTCAGCTAAAGACGTACGCGCTAACTTTAGTTTTCCTTGCATCCCACTGAACTTGTCTTGTTATGTGTGCTGTGAAAGCCTTCTTGTGCATAGTTGAATGTATTTTACTTATTAGGGCTCCTACTAACCAATGCCCCCCCCGAGTGCCATCTCGTGTGTTTTTACATGCTAACATGAGCATGCTATCGTGTACGTCATTGACCCTGGATTGCTGATTTTCTTGCCGATATTTGTAAAGCGAATGGATACAGATTTATAATTCTCTGGGTGCCATGCAAGTGATTTAAAAATATTAGGCAGAACTGGTACTAATAATCTGCATATTTGATTACAGAGTAAACCCATTTTTGTTTGGAGAATCCTGATTACATAGTGGTCAGTTGGAAGGATTTATAAAAAAGTATCCCTGGTTCAAATAGTTATGTCTACAGAGTGTTAAAAAAGGCATTTAAAAGTCAAGGAATAACCACGTGGTGTAATGGGCCATTTTGAGGGACTAGGGGCCGGACGAAATGTAAGGTGCTCATAGAAAATAATGTTACAGTGCCAGGGCTACGAAAGTCTTCACATGTCTTTCACCATTGAGTCATAAAAAAGTGACCTTTCGTACCGGTACTGAGGCTCGAAATTCAAACTTTTAAAGTGAGGCTCGCTATTTGGCAATAGCCTTAATCTCAGCCGTCTGGTCATAATTACCACCCAAAACAGGACTGAGTGGTTTCGCACTCAAGCTCCACCACGAACCGCTAGTCCTTGATGGGATGACCGAGAGGAATCCGTTTTACCCTCTCCCTCTTGCCGATGTATTCGCCTAGCCCAGTCAGGGCTGTCATTTTTATGAAGATGCCACGTGGTTTTACCTCATACGTTTCATCCCTGCATACATTACAGTATGTAAAACTCTGTAAAATCCATTGGAGAATGCAACCTACTAGTTACGGAAGAACCTTATGTTACTCAGAAACTGGAAAGCTTCCCTTTGTCTCCTTTTCCCTATCTCTCCCCATCTCTCCCCTCACTCTCTCTCTCTCTCTCTCTCTCTCTCTCTCTCTCTCTCTCTCTCTCTCTCTCTCTCTCTCTCTCTCTGTCTCTCTCTCTCTCTCTCTGTCTCTTTCATCTTCCAAAGTAGCCCTACAAAGGAGGACCACATCAACTCCGCAGTCAAGTCAGTGGACTTTCAGCTATCTAATACCATTGCAAAGAGTCTATGCTTGTGCCAATCCCCATGAGCAGGTCTTTCTCTCTGTACTGTAAGATGCTTACTGCTGGTGCTTAGGTCTGCAGCTACGCTTGTCTGCTCGGAATGCCGTAACTGGCACGCTACGCCCTCTCTCAGAGACTTGCAATGACTCCTTATCAAGATGGTTATCAAATTCAAGGCATCGTCACTTACTTTTAGGTAAATTCATTTCCGGTTGCTCCGGTTTCCTATTGCATTATCAGGATTCGCATCGGGCATCTGGTTTTCGCTCAAGTCATTTAGCTCAAGCCTCCAGCACTAGCCATTGAGATACCTTCAGTTCGTATGCTCCTAAAGCCTGGAACTCTCTGCCGACTAAAGTCGTGAAATTTAAAATAGACTAGACAATTACAATTGATTAAACGGCATTTAAAAAATTGAGCTAAAATTTTAGCCTGTCCCCCACAGCATTTGCTAGGTCCACGTGAATTGTTCTCTATTAGCTATAGCACGCCAACACTGTACATGCTAACAACAACCAATTGACATGCTTTCTTAACAATCTCTTGCGAAGTGCCTCTAAGTCCTCTTAGGATGTTACAGGGCTGTCGTACGATTGCTACAAGTGTGGTGTAGCAGCTTCCACGTTCAGACAAAGCAGGGCCCCGAATGCAGCGACATGCTCGTACAGGTCCGAGCGTCTAGTCCGACAGGCGACGAATACTAATACTGGTGAATCCTTGAGCCTTTGAATCGTGGCTAGTGACTTGTAGGTGCAGCACCAATGCAAGCACGTATGCCAGCAGCAGCAGCTACACATGCCAGCAACAAAGATTCCCCATAACTCTGTCGCAGTTGCCATGCCTTCTCGCCGACCTGTACTGGCTCCCAGTCAAGCAACGCGTCGACAACGAGGTTCTGTAGCTCACTTTCAGGTCCCTTCATTCTTTGGCCCCAGCCTACCTATCTGATCTATTCCCCCACCACGCTTAGCATCTTACCAATCGCTTTTCGGAATCTAATCACTTACCTATACCTCGTACGAACCTCAAATCTTTTGGAGAGCGTGCCTTTAGTTCGCATGATAGCCTGGGACTTGCTTCCGACTGGCACTACGACATTCCCTGACTTGATCACATTTAAGTGAAAACTAAAAATGCATATCTATATCCCAGCATAATGGGTCCCTGTGGTTCGTCTTTTATTCTTGTTCTTCGTAGTTTTATTCCTTACATGCACATGAAAAGTCCGTATCCGTAGTGCAGAGCAGTCTACTTAGCATTGTCGGGGAGGCGGACGGGCGTTCAACAGTAGCCACAACGTGCATCAACTCTCGTACTACTCCAGCTGAACTGGTGCTCTACTGGTGGAGCGCCAGTTTGGCTTGGAGCACAGCTGGCTGCCTACTATGAGGCTTCTGTTGTATGCAACCTTGGCGGTAGATTATCGCAGAATCGGCTCCTGGCCATTTAAATTCAGGATTTCCCAACTATGTCCGCCGTCACGTTACCGCAATATCTTTTTCGGATGCAATTGATTTTTAAAATGAGACAATAGTTGTCTTGTAATAATGCCAAAGCACTTCCATACAAATTGAGGTTACGAATCACTAACATGTGCTAGCTGCTGCATGAAAGCAGCTCTGCTGTTTTGCCATACTGCCTACTATAGAAGTACAGAACCGAACCGAGCCAAGGACTGGGTAGCTGCTTTACGTTGCGTCTGTCTAATTTCGTTGAAAGAGTGAGATGAAGCGGCGGTCTGCTTATGTAATCATGTGCTTTCGAATCTAAGGTCGAGCACCGCTGGAGCTGACTAATGCATTCTGACATTGATTTTCTATTCTCGGAGGCCATGATTGATGAATGGGTTGGGCTGAAACAAATCGCCTGGTACGGTAGATTTGGTAGCTCATAGTCACATATAGCGAGTGGCTGCATAGCTAGTCATGCGTAGCGCAGTAATACCGACAAGTTAGTATCTTAGTATTTTTCAATAGATCTCAGGCCGATAGATTATTATTTATGCAATTCGTTTGTATAGCACACTAAGAGAGCTTATTCTCTATTCAGGTGGCTTACGTACCGCGTATGGTTTGAACCCACGAGGTCCTAGTTGTTAAAGGAGAGCACCTTAACCGTGAACCAAACAAGGGAGCGGCTGATGGTTAATTGAACTGGCAGCCTCCATGAGCTAGCCAACTATACACATTGAGAATTATCCGTGGATGCAATGAAGATTTGTATAGACAAGGTATCACTATCATGTTAATAATGAACAAGCATTGTATTGCCCCCTAAGAGATCCGTGCCTCTTTCTAGGCCCTCCACATAAGCTGGAGTGGAAGCGTACCACCTGATTTGAAACATGCACACACATGCACGTAAAAACGCTCGCATACACTCGCGCACTCGCTAATGCACACAGACGCACACGCAAACAACAAACAACTGATAGCTCGCATCGAATGAAGGTGGACGAAGGATGCAGAAAATTAGACTGGAAAAGCCTGCAGCAATGAGTTCTCTAGACTAAGCCACTATCCAACCTTTTGGTAAGCTTCTAAATAAATTATGGTAAGCTGATTAGAAGCAGCTAGCGAAATGTCACTGCTCTTTGGTAAAATAAAATTCGCCGCCTGCCTGCTGGCTGCTGTACCAATGGTAGACCAGCAGCCTTTTTGTTCGCAAAAGCTGTTGCAGTGTGGTCAGAGACGCGGTCATAGAGCTTGTCACTCATCCTCCTTTCCGGCTGGCACGGCTGGTACTTAATTGAACCGATAACAGTGGAAATAGTAATGGCACGTGAAATAATAATGAGTATGAGCACATAAAGACTGTTTCACAAGAGCTAAAACGCCTAAAATGTGTGCAGTGAGAACAGGTGGGATAATGTTCCGCTAGTCATAGGGAGCACCACTGCACATCAGTAGACACGCAAATACGTGGGCGGGTACGCGTCGCGAACACAAACACGTGTGCATGCAGAGCCGATGAACAAAAGAGTAGGGAGAGAGTGAGAGAGAGAGAGAAAGAGAGCAGCTGGTAAAGCGGCCCAGATACATGTGCAAATCTTAATTTCACGTGGGAGGGTGGAGTGGGTTTCTGGCCATAGGAATCGAGCAACCCGATGCATTTGGTCGCTGCTAACATTATTATGTCGACGTTCGTGGTCCAGTGGCATGGCCAATCAGTGTCAGCAATAAACCGCGTCGCTAAGGAGTGTAACTCTACACCGACCATTGCTGCAGACGTTGATGACCTATTACATCATCATATGCATCCTTCAGCCAGCTATTGCGAAAGAGCTAATGCATCGCTAGTTGCTCTAGGTTACGAGACATCATGAGAACTTGAGCAGTGCTGGAACTAATACATCAATCCTGTCACATTACCTAACCGGAGAAAGCCACCTTTTTCTTCTCCTCGCCCAAAGGAAGATGCTGCATCTCCGCCATGTGACTCCAGCTATAGGTGCAGCTGGAGTATTTATGGAGACTGCTTAAAAATCTTTTGGCTTTAGAACTTGGTTGATCTTTAATCTAATGAGGTCGGATACTTTCAGAAAAACGGAATTCCGAGGACAGCGCTCGAAACCTGTAAGCGTAGAGACGCCGATATTCCAATGCTGGCGCTGCAGAGGAGTGTGATGGAAACGCAAAGAAGAAGATGGGGTGAAGAGGAGCAGATTGAGACAAGCAGGATTATGGAAGCAGTTCGGTCAGCAGTACCGGAGCGGCTCGCTAGCCTTTTCTTCTCAGAGTTCGAAGGCCTCGAGGACTAGCCAGTTTCTCGTCAGAAGCCTATTGTGAGAACCGTAGTGTCTTGGCCTATCATTACACGGTGGCGTGGGGTAGTTGTGGCATACCGTTTGTGCTGACATTGCTGTACAGATCAAAGTTATCAAGTGAGAAAGATAATTTCTCCGCGTGGATCAATAAATTTCAGACGAATTCTGAAATAAAAGCGGAGGCTTTTTCCACGGTTTACTAAAGCTACAGTTGCCATTCTCAGACTTCTCTCTCACTATAAAAAGCCTCTCACCATGTCTATCTATTCGTACATCTTGCAACGGTCGAAATCGTGCCCGAAGCCCAGGAAGCGTGATCGATCCGCTCTTGAAGGCCACTACAGGCACATCTGCCCTCTGGCGATCGAGTCATAAGGCGGCTGGAGCAACGGCTGCCGTGCCAAACGATCGCAGGTGTGACCAGAAAGGGTGCTTACATCAACGGGTCCACTCCACGCTAACGGTCCCCTGCCGGCTGGGCAGGGAACTGCTAGCGCTAGAAAGCATGCAGTTCTACCGGGCGGGGATGTTGCAACAGCCGTCGAGGACAGGCAGGATGCAACTCGGCAGAGAGCCCGGATGCGCCGCCCCGTCCTCGGTCGTCTCGAGTGTGGCTGCTTCTCCGCATTCGGCTGCGTCCGACTCTCTAGCTCAGGCGAGCGAACTTCAGCACTGTGCTGCAGCATTAATGCAGCTCACGGTCCCCAGCAGATGAGCCTATGAAGATAGTTTATTCATGTCAGATGTATATCGATTCCTAAAGATTCGTGCACATTGATAGCGGACAGAAGTAAATTTCGTAATATTTGCAATTAGAAGATTCCACGTACAGCTCGACGTCTCCCTAGGTGATCTAGAAAGAATGCGGCACTTGAAATGACCGTTAGTAACTTAAATCGCTGCTTTTAATTAGGAAAAGTGGCGTCAGCAGAAGGCATACCGAGATCGAGAGGACAAATAAGTCTGGCTGCCGTCGGCTGATTGGCAGCTCCAGATGTCGGTGACGTTGATGACGTTGCGATGGCCCTGATAGTATAGGCTTTCGCAGCAACCTCCTTGGATGAAAAGAGCTGGCTGCTTTTAGCACACGTACGAGACCAATATTAGATGAGATAAAAGCCGCCGAACTGCGGGTCAACTTCAGATATGTATTTGATGTCGTTGTGAGTAGGCAGATGCAGCCTAATAGCTTACTTCCGATTTTTTGTGGCTCGAGATCTGCTCTCTGTATTACGAAGCATATATTCAATGGCTTCGTGTTTTTTCCAAGATAGCCTTGTCATGGCAAAGAGCCCGATTAAGCTCATGCTCAGCTGCCAAGTTTCCATTGAAATAGTCTGTGTAAATATATAAAAGCATTTCATGGTGTCCAAATGTCTCCACGAAAGAGTGAGGATGGAAGTAAACCCACCCGCTCAGCAACCTCTTAATCAACAAAACATTGTTGAATGTGTTAAGAGAAAGTAATTCTACTGCACTTAGGAAGTTAAAGTGAGACTGTCGGGTTAATTCCATATTTCATAATACTGGGTTTACCTCATACTCTTATGCACGGCACACACGCACGCACGCACGCACGCACGCACGCACACGTGACCACTTGTACTCTTCTTGCCTCGTGATATGATAAAGGTCATACTGGTAGGAATCGTAGCTATTCATGCTCTGAGCTCCGAGCAGCCTTACTTTGATATGACCAAAGTCATCCTAAATTTGCAACTGCTTCCGAATAGTGGTCACCACGGACATCGAGCAGTTAACTGACTTGCTTGGTAGTGCAGCCATGAACCACTCGTATCTAATCGGGATGAATTGAAAAGTCATCCAGAGACATTACTGTAGTCATGATAATGAGTGATTTGCTACAGCTCACTTTTCCGAAGTTTCCACGCAGGCCATTAAGCTGTGACTACTCAGTTTTAACTGCCACTTAACAGAAACGCAGCCTCTCGGTAACACAGCGGCCATTTTGAATATGACTCGAGTCTCATGTTGCTGTTTCTTTTTTTCTTAAAGCTTCACGAGAGCAAAGAGAGACGTGTAATGCTATACGTGTTAAACGCTATTTTGAAACGCAACATGTGGCAACGTAAAAACGTGTGGTCTCTCTACTTCTCGCCGACCTGCACTGGCTCCCAGTCAAGCAGCGCACTGACTTAAAAGTTCTGTCACTCATATTTATGCCCCTTTATTCTTTAGCTCTAGTCTACCTATCAAATCTACCCCACGAAAGGCTAAGCATTGTAACACCAGCTTTTAGGAATCTAATCGTTTACCTATACCTCGTACGAACCTCAAATCCTTTAGAGACCGTGCCTTTAGTTCCTATGCTCCTCAAAAGTATAATTATAAAAAATATAATTCATTTATATAGCGCCCCGAGAGAAGCTCATCTCTATTCAGACGCTTCACATATGCCTCAGCGCTCGAGCTCACGACCTCAGCCAGACCTTGATCGGGGCGAGCACATTCACAGCTAACGCCTAGAGTTCGCTTCCGACTGGCGTCACGACATCCCCTAATTTGACCTTATATTAAAAGAAGCTTAAAACGCATCTATTTATCCATGCCTTTAGTTCGTATGCTTTTAACGCCTGGAACTTGCTTCCGAATGGCATTACGATATTCCATGACTTGACGACATTTAAAAGAAGCTACAAATGCATCTGTTTATCACAGCATTTAGTTCGTGCATATGATTCGTCCTTTACGTGCTTTATGTGTGGCGACTTCGTGCATGCTGCCACTAATCATATTTGCATACTGACCCGTGCATTCCACCACTAACCATGTTATTCCTGTTGTTATTGAGCATGCTACCATTAACCATTCGATCGTGGTTCCTTTGCAGCAAACGTAAAAGTGCCTAGAGAGAGTATGGGTTCACTGACGGCGCTATAACAAATATATCACAATTATTATTATTATTGCTATCATAGTGGTATCACAGAGCAATTTATAGCTGATGGGAATGCTGACGCTCTATAAAAACTTAAAAGCAAAATACACAGTGACTGTCGCCGAAAAAAGAGCTTCACGCCGCAGGCAATTCGCAGCGGTAATTCGCAGCGTATCAGCTCTAGACGATTACACTACCGTGACAAGTTGTTCAACTGCATTATACTAAGGGCAATACATTATCGGCTTGTAATTGCCGTTTGCATCGGCAAACCGAATCTTGACGTACAGAGCGAAGTAGTTTTTATGTATATTGCAATGTATTATGTATTATGTATATACGCACTCACCCAACAGTATCTCTGACCGTAAAATGCGTATATACTCACGATAACTTCACAAAGCGGCAAAGACTGAGTGGCTGCTAGGCTGTAGGAGATGATTCCATAGAGCAATCGAAGGCTAAGCGTTCGCCCTCGCGCGGCGGCGCACGGTAGCTCCATCAGTTTGAGGTTAGTCGAGAAAGCGTGTAGCAAGGAAGTAGCTGCTCAGGGCGGCTTGGAAGTATGTACCATGGTCGGCCGAGGGAGAGTAGATGTTCTTGCGTAAGAATTCTTGGAGTGAGCTCCAAGTCTACGATCTGCAGATCAAAGGCTTCTGTCGCCAAGGGTCTTCAGGCGTGGGAATGGCGCAGCTACTTTACTATCCATTGAGCAGCCGAGGGCACGAGGAGGCTGAAACTGGTTCATCAGGTTAGCAAGGTGTGAAGGAGCGACGTTGTGGCAACGACTTGTGCGTCAGAGTAAGAGTTTCACTTGCCATTTGCTGATCGACCATGAGGATCCTTGGAGGATTAGAGGAGCTCCTCGCTATGGAGCAGCTCCCCGAGAAAAGATGGCTGAACCTCTGGGATGTTTTAACTGACCTCGCAGCCATATTCATCATCAGCCGCAAAGGCTTAGTGGGCTTTTGGTAGGACAGCCGAAACTGAATAACAGTAGTCCAGCCTAGACCGAACAAGGGAGCTGATTTAATATTCACCGAGTCAAACTGTGCCTAATCTCAGACGTGAATCCAATAGGATGGCTAGTTGTGGAAGCGGTCGTCATGATAATGATATCAATAACAATGCATCTGTTATAGCACCCCAGAGAAATTGATATCTTTCCGGGTACTTCACATTTGCTGCAAAGCAAGGACGATTGCATGTTTACTGGTAGCACGCTCGATGACAACAAGCATAACATGGTTAGAGGTGTCATGCGCAGGGTGTGCATGCAAATATGGTTACTGGCAGCATCCACAGTGTCATCGCGGAGGAGCATGCAAAGGACAAATCACAGGAACCCTCTAAATGCTGTGCATGAATAGATGCGCTGATGAAGCTTTCGAAGTGTGTGCAATTATCAAAGAGCGCACCTAAGTATTTAGTACACGAAGACTATCGCACTAGAGTATAACCAATCGCACGAGCAAAGTCTCCTGGTCCAACCGAATGTGTGGAGTATTCTATGAGTACAAGTTCGGCTTTGTTAACGTTTAGTTTAAGAAAATTGGCCGACATCTAGTACTGAATGTCTGCAAGGCAAGCGGTCAGTTTATCAGTAATTGCTGCCGATTTGATTGTTTGAATGACAAGAAAAGCCGGGTCTCATCAGCATTGAAGTGATAGCCAGTCCCATGGAATCGAATCACTTTTCCCTGGGGCTCAATATAAATGCAGAACAGCAAAGGACTGAGAACACAGCCTTGTGAGACTCCACAGGCGGCACTGGCCTGCTGAATGAGACGTGACCTCCACATGACATGGATTAAATACGACTAGATAAGTGTTATTCAAACCATGCCAGAGCCTCACCATGCCTCATCGGCCAGACCGACCGCCATCTTTAACGCGCTCAGGCAGGATATTCGCATTCGATTGTGTCGAAAGCTGCCCTTAGATCGAGCAGCACTCAGGTATTGACGTTACCACCATCTTTGCTACTTCGAATGTCTTCGGGCATACGGAGGAGTGCAGTTCTAATAGAGTGGCGTCACTTCAATCCCGATGAAATTATTTTGAAAATAGCATTCTTGCCAATGCATTCTAAAAGCTGCTTAGGGACAACTTTTCGATAATCTTGGATAAAAACTGAAGAAGAAGACACTTAACGGTATCTTTCAATGATCTCTAAGCCCGATCCAGCTCTCTATAAGTATTGGTCGAGCAATGAACGATTTGAAAGACTATAGGATGACCCATTTATCCAGAGAAGCATTATAAACCCGAGTTATGGCTAAACGTTGGAAAAACCGTAATTGAAGACCAGGAAGTGAGTGACACAGAGTCTTCAGGGGACAGAAGGCTTCTTTTTACTAGACCCAATTAAGGTGCCCACTTCGCATGCATAAATTTCGGAAGACCTCTTGACGGAGGTCAAATTACTTGTGACTCAACACTTGTTTTAGTCGGAGATGGTTTTAAGGATGCACGAATATACACATTTTTTTAATGAAGGAGGCTGCAAGCATATAAGCCAAGTAGTTAATATATGAGCAGTGATAGCGCTCAGAATTTCAGCGCGAGTTGTTCAGTCTCATAAATTACAAATTTTCTTTCGTTCAGATTTGCGAGACTTCAATTTTCAAGTAATGGTGAGTCGTAATGGCTCACTAGGTAAGGCGGTTGCTTTTCACGACCTCGGCCCCGAGGTCGTGGGTTCGAATCCTGTGGTGGGCGATCCTTTATCGTCACTGCAAGCGGTGGTGAAAGCCGTAAAGGCTCTTCTGTCGCTATACAAAAAGTGGCTGTTAAATCAGCTAGTATTTATTTATTTATTTATTTTATTTATTTATTTAAGTAATGAAGCTTTGGCTTCTAAAAGCTTCCACGTGTAGGCACATATTTAGTCTTTAAAGCTGGCTAAATCAGCGTCGGACACAGAGTGGCGTTAGAGTGGCGTACAAGCTTTCGCATTACGAGGCGGATCTTTACAGTTTTTTTGGTAAATAGAAAGATGTCTCTGCGACTCCAAACACTGAAAGACTCTAGCGGAGCATGCCTTTCAAGAAACAACATAAGTTTCGTGTCTACTCGATCGACAAGATTTTGAGGCTTTCTACAGAGACTAGCTGAAGATCAAGAAGACCTGCATCAAAAACTGATAAACAAATTCTTAGCATCAGTATCTTTAAAATTACGTCGATGAAACAATTGACGAAGGCCTGCATTGTACGGCGGAACAGTAACATTGGACGAGATTGAGCATGATTTTAAATAGGAAGCAGGCATATAGCATGGTTACCGGGACAGACATCCTTGGCGATCCCCAAAACCAGAATACGGCCACGACTAAGCTGTAGCGTGACTAACGCTTTAGACCGAGCCGAAGATCTCCTGACCGCTCAAAGAAATTGCTGTTGCTCTGGCCATCAACATGAACGTTAGAATCTCCAGCAATCAGTAATCAGTCTGCCGCTGAGGAGCGCGACCTGAGCTACGATCCTAAGGTCAGGGCACGTGATGCTCTTGGTGGGCAGACGGTCGTGTTGCCCAGGAGCCAAAATGGGTTAGCCCGCTAGTTACCACGTTCCCGACGGCCGGAGGTCTAAACGCACGATCTGCAGCAATTGTCACTCGTCGCCTTGCCGTCTGACAAGCGCCAGGCGGAGCAGATGCAAGCAGCTCACTCATTTTAGGCACCAGGCGACGGATGCAGGGTCTCGGGTGGCAGCTTAGATTGTTAGGCGGCCCAATTGGGCGCCTAGATACGAAAGGGCGGGCGGCTCCGCGTCGCAGCGGCAGAGGCGCCCGCCGAAAATAACTTCACCGGCTGCACAACGTAAAGACTTCGTCGACTGTGTCGTTCTATTAAAATCGAGCGAGGAGCGTCATTTAGGGGGCTGCAGTCCGACGACAATAAGCCCGTGGGTGCTCGCGTGAGTGTGTGTTTGTGCGTGCGAGGTGCACAGTGTGTGTGTGTGTGCGCACGCATGCCTGATGCGTGAGTGCATGAGTGTCCATTTGTATGTGTGCTCGCGTGTGTGTGGGCGTGGGCGTGGGTGTGGGTGTGCTTGCATAAGCGAGGAGATTGCGAGTGGTCCAGGCATTACAAAGCCAGAAAAAACCCCACAGCGTGCAAGTGAATGTGTAATCCTAGCAACCCAAAGCCGGGTACGGATGAGAGCAAATCTGAACGTTGGATGCTTGAGACTGACGCCTCACCCGAATGGTCGCTTATTTCATTGGTCTGCAAGCAAGAACGTGTGCAACTAAAACGTGTGCACCCTTGTCTATGCAATGTTATGCTGGCTCGCCCGCTTCAGCCACGGGCAGTAATGTAATGTAATGTATCTCCGTCTGTAACTCCACAAAGTCATAAAGACCATGTCAGTGTTACGCAGGAGAGTTTTGCATAGTGCACTCACAGCCTAAGCGGCTTTCGGTACGCATTCGGTAGCCAACAAACTTTATCTCACGCAACAAAGAGAAAGTGGGAAGCATAGCAGAGTCAGGAGACCAGTTGAGGTAGTGAGTAGCATGGAAGTAGCAGCTCAGGACCGCTGAAAAGGATTAGCCATAGTCGGCAGCAGGAGATTAGTTGTCGTTGGATAAGAATTGTGGTAGCGAGTTTCACAGTCTAGGACCTGCAGAGCTAAAGCTTCTGTCGCCAACGGTCTTTAAAATAATAATAATAAAAATGCACTTAATAAAGCACCCTCAGAGAACTTAATCTCTCTCTAGGCGCTTTCAATTTGCTGCAAAGAGAAATGCAATTGAATGGTGGGTAAAATCATGCTTGATAACCAAACAAAATGAATAACATGGTTAGGGATGACATGCACAGGGTCAGCAGGCATAAGCACACCAAGAACGAATCACAGGGACCCACTTAATGCTGTCCTAAATAGGTGTGTTTTTAAATTCTTTTTAAATGTGGTCAGGTCAGGGGATGTTCTGACGCAGGTCGGGAGGGAGTTCCAGGCTTTGGGAGCATACGAACTAAATGCACGGTCTCCAAAGGATTGGAGGTTTGTACGAGGTACTTGTAGACTTTTGGATTCCGAAAGGCGGGTGGTACGATGCTTGGCCTGATGGGTGAGTGTATCTGAGAGATAGGCTGGAGCCAAAGAATGAAGTGACCTAAAAGTGAGCGACAAGACCTTGAAGTCAATCCGTTGCTTGACTGGTAGCCAGTGCAGGTCGGCGAGAAGTGCTGTAATGTGGCAACTGCCTGCGACGCCCACGACAGGCAAGCCTAGCTGCGGAGTTTTGCATCAGCTGCAATCGCCTGACCACACATGCTGGTAGGCCAGTAAGCAGTGAGTTGCTGAAGTCAAGACGGGATGTCACGAATGCATGGACCAACTTGGACCTGGTATCCTTATCTAAACAAGCCCGAATTTTAGCAATACTATGTAGCTGAAAATAGGCAGATTTGACTGTGGAGCTGATATGGTCGTTTAACGAGAGGTTGCTTTGGAATATGACACCTAGATTTCGAGATGATTCAACAGGAGATATGCTGGCAGAGCCAATTTTGAGAGTCAGCCTTTCCAATCTCCGAATCACACTGAGTTTTCCCATAACTAGTAAGTTAGTTTTATCATCGTTTAGTTTTAGAAAATTCGCTGCCATCCATGTGCGGATGTCATCAATGCATGCAGCAAGTGAGTTGAGAGATTTGAGGTGCTCGAAATCTGGGAGGGATCAAAGTCTTTAAGCGGAGGAATGGAACAGCTAATTTATTGTCCACACAGGACCTAAGGGGCGCGAACAGGCTGAAACTGATCCAGCAGTTCAGCTAGTTACGAAGGAGCCAAGCCATGGCGGGCCTTGTGGGTCAGCGTAAGAACCTTGCTCTGAATCCGTTGGTCAACCGGAATCTATCTTAGCTCGTTTAGCAAAGGAGACACGTGCTCAAACTTCTGGGGTTTGAAGACTAGCCTTGCAGCCATATTCATAGTCAGCTGCAGTGGCCTAATCGTTGTTTTTGGTAGCCCAGCCGATAGCGAATTGCAATAGTCAAGCCGAGACAGAACTAAGGAGCTAGTTAAATCTTTTGCAAGCCACTGTGGAAGACAGCTCCTAATCTTGTGTAGAGTCTTCTATGCAAGCAGAAGCACCCAGCAGCTAAAGTTGTGAATGGTATTGAATAAAAAGCTTGTCTGGAGAGCCAGTAGTTGGCCTACTACGACCTTTTGTGACTAATAATTTTAATACCTGTGGACAATTCGGACCCAAGTAGATTCAGTTACGACCACTCGCAGAAGGTAAGCGTGGCCGAAAACAAGTGAATGAGCTATTCTCAGGCTAGAAAATGAGACAATTAGGACGAGCGTTTCGCGGCCGTCGCATGGGGTCAGTTCGTGAGAGCTCGCGCCTCCAGCTCCCCGAACGCTGCTTTAGAAATGAGAGATAGCAGAGAGCGAGAGAAAGAGAGAGAGAGAGAGAGAGTCAAAGGGAGTCGGAGAGAGTCAGAGAGAGATTGAGATAGCAGAGAGAGAGAGAGAGAGAGAGAGAGAGAGAGAGAGAGAGAGAGAGGAGAGAGAGAGAGATAGAGAGGCTTTCCGTCACTTTTTGCTCTAGCTGTCGCGAAGTGCAAAGAACAGCTAGTATTTTTGGAAGAGTATCTAGCGGAGATGGAGCCTCGTTTTAGGAAGAGTAAAGCCTCATTTTAGGATAAGTAATTTTTTACTTCATGACGAGTAATTCCTCACTTTATGACAAGTAATTCCTCGTGGCTGTCATGGGCCGCTTCAAGTGACCTCCCATTGATTCGCCGTGGAGTCCGCCAGTCTAGGAACGGCAGTTGAAAAAGAGTTGGATTGTGGGAACCTAGCCACCCCTAAAACGTAAGACGCCTGTCAAAAGAGAGAGAGAGAGAGAGAGAGAGAGAGAGAGAGAGAGAGAGAGAGCGAGAGAGAGCGAGAGAGAGAGAGAGAGAGAGAGAGAGAGAGAGAGAGAAAGAGAGAGAGATGGAGAGAGAGAGAGAGAGAGAGAGAGAGAGAGAGAGAGAGAGAGAGAGAGAGAGACAGACAGACAGACAGACAGACAGACAGACAGACAGAGAGACAGAGAGACAGAGAGAGAGAGAGAGAGACAGAGAGACAGAGAGACAGAGAGACAGAGAGACAGAGAGACAGAGAGACATAGAGGGGTCGAAGCTTGTTCCTCTCGAGCTAAGTTAAATTTTGTAGGAAATTGAGCCTGCACTTCATAAGCGCCTGGAGTGTCCGAAACTTACTGCTTGGTATAGCCACCAACTCAGCTAAAATCATCTCTGTTCCGGTCAGGTTTCGCCACACCTAGCTGAACGCTGCTTTTTTGTTCCCTTATGCTTTGCGTGCGTACAAACGCGTGATTCAGCGAACGTTACTTGCCGTAGGTCTTAATAACTGGCGGACTTGAGTTTATTCATGTTTGCTTTAGTATGCTGGCATAAGCACGATACTTTTTTCTTTTTGCATGCTTGATACCTTACATTACATTTCATTAACCCATGGGTATTGAATCTGTTGCAGCAAGTTGTTAAGGATTTGGGCAGACATTAATTTCTTTTAACGCGAAATACAAAAGAGCTATTTATATTATTAATTTCATAACAAATAAAAGAAAGAGCTCATGATTCATAGTCATTAGTTAAAGTTAGTAGCACTAAAGCCAATGTTTAATGGCCTTTAAACGACGGTGACTTAAGAAACGTTTCTACGCGAGTTCTGTTGAACCTTCAATTGCTTTTGATATCGTACGATCAAGCTTCTGCTGAGCGTCTGAAATTTTGCCCTAGCCGTGCAGAGCGAAAGCAAGCAGTGCAGTAAACTGATTTTTGGTAGAATCTCTACAGGGTTTTGCAGAGCATCTGTGCCGGCGGAAAGCAGTCAGCTGGCGAGCTTTGGAATTACGGGTATCCAAGGGATCTTTTCTAGGACACATATCTGAACACATATCTGAAATACTAACTTATCTGAAATGCTCACATATCTGAAATACTAACTTGACGGCTTCGCCGTATTCTACCCTCGCTCTCTCTGTGTCTGATCGCTTAGTTGATCCTCCCATCCCCGAGTTCGATTTTTTGGTGACAGTGCCTTCAGTTCCTAAGTTTTCTAAAACGATGGACTCTCAATGTAATGATGCCATGACACTGTAAACAACTCGCGTGGTAATCGTTTGAACCATCGTATTGAATCGTAAGTGAATGCTTAATGATGATAATACATTTGTTATAGTGCACTAAGAGAACTCAATGTCTTTCTAAGTGCATACAATCTGCTTCAAAATAAGCAGGTGGTTAGTGGTAGCATTATTCTCCATACATTACCATTTATGCTATAACTTAATTTAATCATTTAATCATTTAATCTTTAAGCTCAAGTAAAGTGCCTTGAAATAGATTTTGTTTTTGTTTGATTTTAAATGCCTATAACGAGGTCTGATTTTCTTGGGATGCTATACAATTTATTATCATCATTATCTATCAAAATGGTAGATTGAGATCGGAGACCAGTATTTAAGACGGACTGCAAATTTCCACATATTGCTGTCAGATCATTCTTAGTTACATATGTCGCTTTACCTTGTTATTAGCCAATTTTCTTGGGAAGCAAAAGTCTCGAGATTGCTCTTAGGCATAGTAGATAAAGCCGGTATTACTGACTACTTCTTAAATCTGGCAAAGTGCCAGGCGAGATATCGAGGCACCGTTAAAGTCTGAGATCGTTCGCTTACCCAATAAACGTCCCTTTGGCAATCGATTAAAGTTTGTTCTGAATCCGGTGGTATCGAGCGAAGCTGGAGTCCAATATTGACACGGTTAAGAGGAGATGATTTAGTGATGCCCTGGCCTGATGTGTAGCCTCTGACAAGAGTTTACATGGATTCGCTGTGAGTGTGCGAGCGATCGACGAGAGAGCTGCAGTGGAGCACATGCTTGTGGCCCTGTCAGCGCAGCCATGAACTCAACTTTCGCTGTATTCTAAGAGTAAGTAAGTGAGAGTGAGTAAGAGGAAGAGTAAGTCAAAGATGCAGCGACGATCTAAACGGGCTGAATGCAGCCGGTTGCGACTTATATGGCATCGTCTTTAGCGCCTAAACTTTTCATTACCTCACCAAACGATTGGTCGGATTTCCGAGCTATCTCAAAGCATGGTCAAAATTTTCTGCACAAGACTGATAAGGAAAAATCAGATTGCGTTTGAATGGGTGAATGCTTAGCTCGCTGTTGACACAGCATGCCGAAATAAAGATCCGGGGAGATGAATTTGAGCGACACAACGGAAGCGAGAATCTCGTAAGGTATTAGCATCAAGGTAATTGAGGGAGCTGATTTTTCAAGACAGGCTTCATGCGAGTTTGACCTTGATGTCTGTCTTTGGCGCTGCCAGGTAAGTCCGTGTTATCAGCCTGGTGAAAAAGCATGACGTCAGCTGGTATGAGGTTTCAAGCTATTTAGCTCTTTAAAAAATGCATATATCCTAGCTAAACTAGCCAACGGATTAACATGACCATAGTGCTACGCTTTCATAAAGATCTTAAGAATTGATAGAAGATTAATTGATACAAGAGCTTGAGAGAGAAAATTTCCTCTGCGCCAAGGCAATTTTAGCTAGCCTCTCAGCCAATCAGTAATTTATGCTGCGATTTGGTGCGATTCGATGCTGCAAATATTGTTCGAAAACTAAAATTAAAACGTTTCAGACGCTTGCAGTGCGCTATGCAGGCAAGTGGCTTTCGAATAAATTTTAATAGAATATGATTTAGTTCTTTCGGAGTTATCGACAATGCTTTTTTGTTATTTTCATATAGCATCTCGGTCAAACCTGTCTGTTTTTCTTAGGGCAGGCAGCCTAGTAGAGTGGCTCCATTTGCTTTACACGTGCCCCAGGCTATTGCTTCAACTTTATCTCGTATTTAAGCGCACCGAACCGTTCGTCGTTTGACGACGACTGCATCAGACCCATCGGCATTTGGCGGAACCTTTTTCGCAGAGATCGTGGATATAATCAAGGTTTCTTCAGTTTCATGGAAAAATGAATGGTTTTCCAAATTTGGTATAGCTAAGGGTTTACTTTAGTTTATACGGTAAGTTTCATAGATATTGGTAGATGCTTTTGGCGTAGTATGACACTTTGCCACCAGGTTAAGCTTTTGTATGCTTTTTTCAGGTCAGTTGCCACGCATCACCCTCGCTGTCAAACTAAAATTCGGCTCTGTTGGACTGTTGCTAAGAAGTTTTGCTTGGACCCCTGGTGGAAACCGGATATCCGTGTCTAGTTGGGTGACAGCTGACTCGAGAGATTTTCTCCATCGAGGTCCAGGGAAGGGGGATCAACTGAGTCCGCCCCCTTGGGCCCCTGGATCTTAGCCCAGGGAGTAAGGAGCTTGCTCTTCGTGACCCCAGGCTAAGGGCTCCTCGAGTCATGCAGCGGGCAATCCTTTATTGCCCACTGCAAGCGCTAGCAATAGCTTCTAAAGGCTCTACTGCCGCTGTGTAGATAAAGTTGCCAAGTAAGCGAACTTTATTATTCGTTATTATTATTATTTTTTATTATTATTACTGGTTAGAAAGGGGGCTGGCTTCTGCAGTCTGCCCATGATTGGCTGCAACTAGCAATGTCAAGGTCGAGCACATTCCTCAATCCTAGGAACCCTCTGCTCTGAAAATGCCCTGTGTGCTCTCATCAGATGCTAGTAAATTTTTAGCCTGGCTTTCTTCCTGTCACGCAGCCTTCTTCGTCCTTTCCTGATTTCTGCCACTACTACCAAAGTATAGTTTGGAAAGATAGAGCTGAATTGCAATTTAGCCGATCACCAAGCTGATTTTTCCACCAGGGTGTAGCAGCAATGTCATCGTCTTCACAGACGTCCGACGGTGTGAAAGTAGATCGTCACAACTTGCCAGATTCCCTCCTGTCGGACGATGGCAGGGGAAATAGTAGCTACCTCATAGTGTAGACATCAGAGCTGAGACGGATTTAAACAGCCGGCTATGAACGACGAAGATGACGTCCAAGTTTGTGGAATATAATGCGACATCCCAGAAAAACGCTTGGTAAAAAAATCTGCTACGAAGATTTAGCTGGTGTCATACATACAGCTTGTGATTGACTACTTTCTGACAAAGCAACAGGTGAGCTTGAGACCCATAGACGAAGAGGGCGAGGGGGAGAGAGGGGGAGTGGGAGAGAGAGGGGCAGGGCGATGGGGAGAGGGAGAGAAAGAAGGGGGAGAGAGAGAGAGAGTGACGTATAAATGCTTACTCACACGCAGCGAGGGAGCGAAATACAGGCAGAAAGGGGGAGGGGGCTAGTGAAAGAGGGGACAGAGTTTGAGTGGAAGAGCGAGACATTTTATCATCCTTAAGTATAAGCACGGTTTTCTGAAATCCAGTATCGGCTGTCTGCAAGGCAGCCGTTCATTTTATGAGTCGCTGCGGCAGATTTCGGGTGTGTAAATGAAAAGTACATCTGGGCATTGTTGGCGTAAATGCGAAAGCTGATCCCATGAGAGCGGACTGTTCCGGTGGACGACTCCCATCTACCATCACCACACGACACGAGAGCGGAGGCAGTTGTGGGTAGTCAAACGTGAGGCTCGCTGGCAGACACGTGTGCCCACGAAAACGACCATCAGACGGTACGGGGCACAGTGCCTGGCTCAGATGGTGTCTCTACGACTGCCGCAAAGGCACGAGACAATCTTCAACGGATCAATCGGATGACCTGGCAGTGCCGCAAATAGGCGCGAAAACTGAAAAGTGCATAAGCTCCCTCTCTAACGATCTCGAGCTCTTGCAGTGGCATTTTGAAACTATAGGCATCTGATCTGTCAACGGGACGGATTGGGCAGCAAAGGGACTGAGTTCCCAATGACGCTATTTCTAGCACCGGAAAGAAGAAATGATATGGCCAGTCACCTTGGGAATCCGAACCCGTGACCTCCGAGGCTAGAATAAAGAGTAGTTCATAATGGTGCGTAGCGCATGGGATGTGCATGTCTTTCATGAATAGAGCAGAGGTCGGCCTTTACAGTAGCGGTGGCCTGCACTCAGTTTTTCGTTTAGTCACGGCCATTGCTGCTTCGCCAGACGGAGCGGCTCCACGCTATGCTTAATTACTTGAAGAACAAGCTGGGGTATTGTATTAACAGGTTGCCCTAATTTTTAAACTCTTCATAACAACAGTAAGAGGCGATATTTTGTGTAGCACCCCAAGAGTACCAAATTTATATCTATCGGGCTTTACATCTCAGCCCAACAATAGCAAGGGCCAAGAGTAAATGACTAGCAAGGTATCGTGCTCAGACGAACATGAAAAAGCACATAAGAAGGCACTCTAAACCACTGGTTAGCAGAACCTCTGCAGAGGACGCAGGGAAAGATTAGCGGAACAGGAGTGTCTGTAGCAGGGCTGTAGTCAGTTCAGAGAGGAGATTGAGTTCTGAGGTGAGTTCCAGACTTTCGGCGCATATTAACTTCGATCACCGACAGATTTCCAGTTGCTACCGCAAGCGCGTGGATGACGCCACTATAACAATTATAAAACATTTGTATCTACATTTTTAAATGAATTGAATGCCTGTCTAGGCAATTTGCATCGGCTGGAAATGAAGCAAGTCAACTAATAGATTTTAAAATGCACAGTTCCATCAACACAGACGCACGGTGAGACCTCATATGAACTGAAGAACTACTGCAAGAACTACTGTAAGAAGCAGTAAGTTGTTAGCTTCTTTATTAGTTTTTAAATCACTGGATGTCATGAGACTAGTCAGTTACGAGTTCTGCGCTTTTGGAGAATAGACGGTGATGAGCCGGTCTACGAAGAGTTTGAGGTCCGTTAGAAGCATAACTAAAGGACAACAGGCGAAGAATTTGGTTGCAAGATGAGACTCGTCACTGGAAACTATTTCAGATATGTAGGCCAGGGAAAAAAGTGTCAAGGGACCTCAAAGTAAGTGACGGGGCCTTGAGGTCGACAGGTTGCTTGGTCGCAAACCAGAGCTGGTCGAGAACAGTGGCATAATTGGTACTTGCTACCTTCACGACAGAAAGGAAACATGCCGAGTCTTAATCTAACTGTAACCGTCCGATCAATCACTATGCACTTGCTCCTAGTTATTCATGGCCGAGAGTTTTAGTAAGCAGCTACCGAATGAGTGCTTCGTGAAACCAAGTAAACAAGATATATTTGGATTTGTCAGTCTACGTAAAGCTTCAAGCAAACCGAGTGCCCTGCTAAAGCAAATAAAACGCATTCTTGTAGTCCTGCTTTAGAAAGGTATACATTCTAGAAGAATTTGGCTCTGACAAGATAATGTTATTCCTTACTAGCCTTTCTATGCTTACCATGCGATCTCTGATTTCCGTTGGTAGCGGAAAGGCATTGATTGTGCTTCCTTTGCAGCAGTTTCAAAGCGCCTAGAAAGAGATTGAGTTCTCTGAATGCGCTTAATCGTAAGTTTTATTACTGTTGTTATTATTATTATTAAACGTGCTGACTCTGCGCATTCTGCCTCAAATCACACTTGCATGCTGACCCTGTGCATGTCACCCCTAACCATTTTATTCATGTTGTTTATCAAGCATGATACCACTCACCATTCGATCTTGCTTCCTTTGCAGCAAACTCAAAGAGCTTAGAAAGAGATTTAGTTCTCTGGGGTGCTTTATCAAGTGTATTATTATTATTATTATCTACCTTGGGGTCGATCCTGTAATTTTGATAATCGCGACCAACTCTATCGGTTCTACCAGTTTTTTTATCATGCAATGAAGATGCGATTTCATAACCCATCAGAATAGTTACGTTACTAAGGTGAAACTCCGTTGGTATGCATGTTGGTACGTATGTGCTGTATGTTTTTACCTCCATCTGCTACTCCGCAAAGCCATATTGACTAAAGTGGTGTTAAGCTGGAGAGTGTTCTATTGCGCACTCAAAGCCCAAGTGGCTTTCCGTGAACATGAGCCAACAGATCCCATCCCAGGCAACAAACAGAAAATGATCAGCTGAGTTAAGAAACTGCAGTCGAGAAGAATCGAGAAGAGTCGAGGCAGGTGATCAGAAGCAGCAGTGCAAGCAACTGTTCAAAAGCACGTGCCAGAGTTGGCGGCATAGGCCCGATGCACATCGTTGCACGAAAATTGTGGAGTGCGTTTAAAGTTCTAATCCCGCCAATGCTAAAACATCTGTTACTAACGATGTTTATGCAAGCCAAGGAGAAGACTACATTTTCTGTAGAAGAATTTAGGAACTAGAAGTTTGATGCTAATAGTAAGTAGCTTAGTAATGGCGGGGCTTGTGGGTGGGACTCCGAATTTTACTTTGCATCTGCTCCTCAACTGGAAGCCACCGCAGGTCTTTCAGCAAAGGGAAAAGCGTGGATACATTTCTTGGATTCTCCAACCAGCTTTGCAGTCTTATTCATCACCAGCTGTCTTCGGGGCTGAATGGCTTTTTGGTAGACATTCAAAGCAGAACTATTGCAATTTTGTCTCGTTTAGATACAACCAGGGAGCTCGTACGATCTTTAGTCAGCCGCTGATTGTATTTAGTCCCTGATCCAGGATAGGAATCGAACGAGACGACTATAGCTGTGAATGTGATCTTCTAACTGAGACTTTTAAACTTCTACCAGCCGTCATTGAGGATTGAGGATAGTTAAATTCAGAGAGCTTGATGGTATTCCCAGCAATACACCAATATTTAGTAGAGGCAAATTCTATTGCTTGTTCTATTTCATGTAGAGGTAGATTTCTTACGCAGCGACAACTACTTGTCTGTTGCCAAACCGCGGCACATCATTTCCAGCCTCCCTGAGCTGCTACTTTCATGCTACTCACTACCTCGACTGTTCTACTGACTCAGCTATGCATCTCACTTTATTTTTGTTGCATGAGATGAAGTCTGTTGGCTACCGAATGCGCACCGAAAGCCGCGTAGGCCGTGAATGTGCTGTACAAAACTCTCCTGCGTAACACTTTTTGTGGAGTTGCAGGCTGAGATACGTTACATTACATTCTTGTTTTTCGTGCAATATTTTCATTTTATAAAAATTAAAATTATAAATAAATACCCTACAGAACGGTTAATGTACATGTATTACGAATAGTTTGGTTTAACCATCATTAGGCTTTAGGAAACTTGCCGGAATCCAGATTCGAATGTTTGCAGGGTGGGCATTCAGTTTATCGTATATCATTCAGTTTATCAATCGTCGCAGCTGAAGTGCTAACCACTTTGCGACCGCGCCTAGCAGCTTTGGCTGCAAACCTCGTCGCTGTCAGGCAGACTTCCCTTAGGGTGCTATACAATTCAGTTTTTATTCTCTACTCTGTGATATAGACTTGCCATGCTAAGGTACGGTCGCCTTTTTGTTGCTATCGCGCATCGCTACTGTCGGCACGTACGCGTTTGCTGTTTGTACGTGTTTATTGCTGTCGGCACTTACGAGTTTCACATTGGTGCAGCACCTATAAGTCGCTCGCCGCGAAAACAAGGTCGAGATTTTCATCGGTATTTGTCGCGCGTGTCGGCCGGTATTAGCGGCATTGCGCGCGCCATTTCTGCGGGCTCGTTCTTTTTTTTCGGAAGCGGAAGCCGCTACAGTGCAGTTGGAAAAGTTCGTCACCCTCGCCTAAGGCCATGGAAAGCAGTGCGACAAGGTGCTCCGGAATGCAATGCGGCGAGCTCAATCAGCTCCGACGCCAGAATGATGAGCAGCTGCTGTCCGTCGGTCAACAGCTGCTGGTAAAGAGTGCGACTCACTCCCGACTTGCGTCATGACATCCCCTGACTTGACCACATTTTAAAAAGAACTTAAAAACGCACCCATTTAGGACAGCATTTAGTGTGTCCCCGTGATTCGTCCTTCATGTGCTTATGCGTGTTGACACTGTGCATGCTGCCACTAACCACACTTGCAGGTGCGTGTCTCCTTTAACCATGTTTTTCATGTTGTTTATCAAGCATGATATCACTCGCCATTCGATCGGATTTCATTTGTAGCAAATGTAAAGCGCCTAGAAAGAGATTGAGTTCTCTGAGGGAGCTTTGTCAAGTGTATTATTATTATAATTATTAGGTCTCCGTGAACTTCTCAGAAAAATTAGGAAATCGTGTTTCATGACCAAAGCTTAGGTTACGGGCTTCCAAAAAACGATGTATTACTTTCCGTGAAGCGGATTGTGAGTCAAAAAACCACTGATGCTTGCCGCCGTGATGCAAACTAACTTGCTATATGTGCGGTTTGGGAACGTCTCGCTGGCGACGACTATCACAAGATTGCCAAAAGCGGTTACATTAGTGGCGAGATATTGAAAGCTGCATAATTTATTTCGAGTCGATAAACGGCAGAAAGTAAGAATTGCCGGTATTTTCAAAGTACATCAAGCAATAGAGCAGCCAGCATGAATTCGTTTTTCGGTACATGCGTTCTACAACGGCTAAGACACAAACTTCCCCTCTGCAACGAGCTCTCCACTCTCGGATCTATGGATTACGCACAGTGCGCTACAGACCACACCCACGGCGGCGTTAGACGCCACACAAGAAACGAAATATCGGGAAGAAGCGTCTGAAGAGGATTACCCTATAGGTATAACTCCAAGTTAAATAATATATAATATATATAAAACAAATAATAAATTTCCCTGTAATAAATTATAAAATAATAAATTAAAATAATAAATTATACATATAAAATATATATAAATATAAAATAATAAATTAAAACCCTATAAGTCCTAGTTAAAGCTGACCCTTCTGTAAACTTGTCAACAGCTTTCATTCGAACTGCCGCCGTCTAAGTGTTAGGAAACCACTAAGAACCTTTATGTGGTCTCATTGTATTTGAGAAAAGGTTTTGGAGGATTCAATAGAGTTTCGTTGAACACCATTCGTCATTTCAATTAATAAAGACTAACTAAGGCAGAAAGTAGAACGCATTGCACGTAAACGGCGATCAAGAAGGAAGCCCTTTGAAAAAACCATTTATAGCCGACAGTGTGTTAACGACAACGGGCAGATCATTATTGTCCTAGCGTTTTTTAAATTCTGTCTTGACTACCGGAACTCGCTTATTGCCGGTCTACCAGCGCGTAAAATCTGGCGCTTAAATTTGGTGTAGACTTCTGCTGCTATGCTTGTCTGCCTTAAGTGTTGCTAATACCACGTCACACCACTTTTCGCCGACCTGCACTGGTTCCCAGTCGAGCGGCGCATTGGTTTAAGTTTCTATCACCCAGTTTTAGGTCTCTTGATTATTTAGCTCCAGCCAACGTATTAAATCTACTTCCCAAATAGCCTGGGCATGTATCATCCGCTTTTCTGAGTAATATAAAAATACAGTTCATATTTATAGCACCCTAATAGAACTTAATCTCTATTCAGGTACTTCATGTATGCCACAGAGCTCGAGCCAACGACCTCAGCGGTACCTTGGTCCGGGCGAGAACGTTAAACACTGGGCCAAACCAGCTAGAATTAAATCGCTTTTTGTATCTCGTACAAACCTCAAATCTTTTGGAGACCGTGCTTTTAGTTCGTATGCTCCCAAAGCCTGGAACTCACTTCGGCTGGCGTCACGACATCCACTGACTAAATGAAATTTTAAAAGACGCTAAACGCTTTTATTTATCACAGCATTTACTATGGCCATGCGATTTGTCCCTTGTGTGCTTATATATGCTGACAGCGGGCATGCTGCCACTAACCGTATGTCGACGCTGACCCAGTGCACATAACCTCTAACCATGTTATGCTTATTTTCGTTGAGCATGCTACCGTTAGCCATTCAATCATGCTTCTTTGGCAGCAAATGTGAAGTGCCTAGAAAGAGATTTTGTTCTTTGATGGCTCAATACAAATACACTATAATTATCATTATTTTGCTAATAATAATCAATTTAATAAACACTCTCGGAGAACTCAAGCTCTTTCCAGGCGCTATACAACCGCTGCAAAGGGATCACGCTGTAATGTAATGTATCTCCGTCTGTAACTCCACAAAGTCATGAAGACCATGTGGATGTTACGCAGGAGAGTTTTGCATAGCGCATTCACAGCCTAAGCGGCTTTCGGTACGCATTCGGTAGCCAACAGACTTCGTTTCACGCAACAAAGAGAAAGTGGGAAGCATAGCAGAGTCAGGAGAGCAGTTGAAGTAGTGAGTAGCATAGACGTAGAAGCTCAGGACCACTGAAAAGGATGAGCTATAGTCGGCAGTAGGAGAATAGCTGCCTTTGCGTAAGAATTGTGGAAGCGAGTTCCACAGTCTAGGACCTGCAGAGCTAAAGCTTCTGTCGCCAACTGTCTTTAAGCGGAGGAATGGGACAGCTAATTTATTGTCCACACAGGACCTCGGGGCACGAACAGGCTGAAACTGATGCAGCAGTTCAGCTGGGTACGAAGGAGCCAAGCCGTGGCGGGCCTTGTGGGTCAGCGTAACAAATTTGCTCTGTATCCTCTGCTCAACCGGCAGCCATCCTAGCTCTTTCAGCAAAGGAGACAGGTGCTCAAAACCGCTGGGACTTGAAGACTAGCCTTGCAGCCATATTCATAGTCCGCTGTAGTGGCATAATAGCTTTCTTTGGCAGCCCAGCCAAAAGGGAATTACAATAATCAAGCCGAGACAGAACTAAAGAGCTAGTTGAATTTTTTACAAGCCACTGTGGGAGACAGCTCCTAATCTTGGATAGGGATCAGATGTGATGGCTAGCTGTAGAGGCAGTCTTCTGAATGAAGCTTTTGAAATTGAGGCAGCTGTCGAACACGACACCTAGATTACGAGCACGTGGTGAAGGTCGCACAATAGCATCGCCTATTAGAACAGCAAAGCCTTTTAATCCGGCCACACGCTTAGGGTGTCCTATGAGCAGCAGTTTGGTTTTATCATCATTTAATTTCAGGAAGTTTTCCGACATCCAGGATCGAATATCGGCAACGCAAGCATTCAGTTTCTCAGTTGCTGCAGCAGATTCCGACGGTCTGAATGACAAATGCAACTTTGTATCGTCAGCATAGAAGTGATATCCTATTCCATGGGCCTTAATCACTTTTCCCAGAGGTTGTGTATAAATGGAGAACAGCAAGGGACCGAGTACAGACCCTTGAGGGACTCCACAGGTGACCCTTCTCATGTCTGAGACCTGACCCCCACACGACACGGATTGAACACGATCAGACAAGTATGATTTAAACCATGCCAGTGCTTCGTCTGCCAGACCGATCGTTGTTCTCAATCGTTCAAGCAGAACTTCGTGATCTATGGTGTCGAAGGCAGCAGACAGATCTAGCAGAGCTAGGGCAGTGACATTCCCGTCGTCGTTACCACGTAGAATGTCATTGTTAACACGGAGGAGAACAGTTTTGGTGGAGTGCTGCCTCTTGAACCCTGATTGAAATGTTTCTGACATTCCATTATTTTCAATATGTTCACCTAGCTGCTTAGCAACAATTTTTTCAAGAATCTTTGATAAGAACGGAAGAAGGGAAACTGGGTGATAGTTTGCTATGACCTCTGTGTGTAATCCAGGCTTTTTAAGAATAGGTCTAACGATTGCCGATTTGAAGGACTTGGGTGCGACCCCTCTTCGCAAAGAAGCATTAACAATCTTGGTTATGGCAGGGCTAAGTTGGTCTGCTAGTGAAGACCACAGAGATGAAGGTATAGGGTCTTCAGGAGATGAGCTCTCTTTGCTAGACCTTATTAAAGCAGCCACATCGCATGCAGAAACATCGGAGAACCTTTTAAGGAAGGTCACAGGTTGAGGAATGGCGATTGCTTTAGTCGGAGGGGCTTAATGGAGGCACGAATGTGCACAATTTGTTCAGTAAAGAAGGCTGAAAACTTTTCGGCTGAGCCCTTAATACCTGGGGAGTCAGACCTCACAACATTGGCCAGTAAATAGTTTACTGTCTTATAAATCTGTTTAGATGTCCCATTCCTCCGCTTAAAGACAGTTGGCGACAGAAGCTTTAGCTCTGCAGGTCCTAGACTGTGGAACTCGCTTCCACAATTCTTACGCAACGACAACTACTCTCCAACTGCCGACTATGGCACATCTTTTTCAGCGGTCCTGAACTGCTACGTCTATGCTACTCACTACCTCAACTGCTCTCTTGACTCTGCTATGCTTCCCACTTTCTCTTTGTTGCGTGAGACGAAGTCTGTTGGCTACCGAATGTGTACCGAAAGCCGCTTAGGCTGTGAATGAGCTATACAAAACTCTCCTGCCTAACACCCACATGGTCTACATGACTTTGTGGAGTTACTGACGGAGATACATTACATTCTTGTCCGACTGGCAGGAATTCAGCTTTCTAATGAAAAAAGAAGCTCTGGTTTTTTTAAGCTTTCATGTGTAAACTCGAAGGAAGTCAATACAATTGACTAGATCTGCCTTGGACCCCGATCCCTGAAGTCAATCCGTTGTTTAACTGGTAGCCAGTGCAGGTCGGAGAGAAGTGATGTAATGTGGCAACTGCCACGCTTACGACAGACACGCCTAGCTGCGGAGTTGTGTACCAGCTGCAATCGCCTGATCGCACATGCTGGTTGGCCAGTAAGCAGTGAGTTGCTGAAGTCGAGACGGGATGTCACGAATGCATGGACCAACTTGGACCTGGTATCCTTATCTAAACAAGCCCAAATTTTAGCAATGTTGTGAAGCTGAAAATATGCAGATTTGACTGTGGAGCTGATGTGGTCGTCTAACGAGAGGTCGCTTTGGAATATGACACCTAGATTTCGAGCTGATTCAACAGGAGATATGCTGGCAGAGCCAATTTTGAGAGTCAGCCTTTCCAATTTCTGAATCACACTGGGTTTGCCCATAAATAGTAAGTTAGTTTTATCGTCGTTTAGTTTTAGAAAATTTGCTGCCATCCATGTGCGGATGTCATCAATGCATGCAGCAAGTGAGTTGAGAGAATTTGAGGTGCTCGAAGGCTGGGAGGGATCAAAGCAAAGGTACAACTGAGTGTCATCCGCATAGAAGTGAAAGCCTAGATTGTGCTTGGCAATCACATCAGCAAAAGGGAGAGTATAAGCCGTGAAAAGAACCGGACCTAGTACGGAGCCCTGAGGTACCCCATATTTCAGAGGTACCTCGGATGATCTTTGTCCATTCACGTCAGTACTTTGGAGTCTCCCACTGAGATAGGACCTGAACCACTGCCGAGCAGTGCCAGTGATACCCAGGCGAGATGAGAGGCGCTCTAGAAGAACTTTGTGATCGATGGTATCTAAAGCTGCCGAAAGATCGAGCAAAACAAGCAGAGACACTCTACCCATGTCTGCATTCCCACGTAGGTCGTTGTATATCCTAAGCAATGCTGACTCTGTGGAGTGATTAGCACTAAAGCCAGACTGGAACTTACTAGAAAGGTGTGAGGTTTCGATATATGAGTTCAGCTGGTCCGCCACGACCCGTTCCATTTAATTTAATAATATACCGTGGACGAGTTCGGGGGGCCGGATTGAAAAGCCCAACGGGCCGTATATGGCCCGTGGGTAGTAGTATGCCCATGTCTGAAATGAATCCTCTCACAAGCCTTTTGAAGTTAATTAAACCTCAACTCTAATTTTATATCGGACTCTTATAAAAAGTTTCAAATCAATAGCCGTTTGAAGCCCACCGCCTATCAAATTTTGATTACCCGTTAATCTAATATTGAAGCTAGTTAAAGGCTATCCGAGCTGTTGCTATGAGACAAAGAATGTACATTGTGTAAACTGACTTTTATACTTTTTTATCCACGGCCAAAATTCGTAAGAAAATGATTCGTAAGAAAATGAAAATGAAAATGAATCCAAATGCCTTGTTCCTCAAGTTGGAGAAACTTTGGCTACCCAGATGGATGTGTCTGAAAGCATGCCATCTCACCTATGATTAGCTCGTCAGAGTAGGATTAAGATTTCGCTCCATCCCTTGCCGAGATAACATAGTATTCCATAATGCACTTCCATCCGTTTACTAATTCTGAACCCACTCGGTGCACATGGTGCTCGTGAGGTCTCCTAGCAGAACCGTCGAACGCTTACTTCCTGAACCTTAACACGGAAAATATACGTTATTTAAACTCCATTTTTAGATACGCTCAATGCTACTTTCTTCCTAGACGTAAAGCCGTGCTTCTGAGATTATCCTCTATGGCTGTTAGCTTCTAGGCTGAGAACAGTTGTTTCTCGAAAACAGCTCAGACTGCTCGTTGTCGACTCTTTAATTAAGAGCAGTTAAGGTAGACCGCTGTAAATCCGGCACCACACTAGCCAATCAAATAAGCACGTCTGCTTAAATGTAAGCTGACTCAGCATAAGACATGTTTAGTCCAAGGTGCGGTGATTTATATGTACGCGCATTGGGCGTTCTTGATTGCCCCAGTAAATCCTCACCATTAGCTGTTTTCCTCGGCGTCTGCTGGCGTGCCGCTGCTGCCCGAGCGGAGCTTTTGGCATTCGCCTCCGAACATTCGTTCTTTCAAGAATCGAAGAAATTCATCTCGCAAGCCTATAGCGGCCTGAAACCAAACGACTCATTCGCTTACGTCAGGGCTGAAAGAAAATAGACCTTGCATTGGGCCAAAAGTTCATTCACAGGTGCCTAGAGCCAGGTTCACGGCGAGTGACCCCAGCTTTCCGGGTGACGGTTGGTAGAGCGCATGAAACGATGTGCACCTGCGACCTTTAGATAATACTGAGTGTCTGTAGCTATCATGGTGTAGGTGCTGAGAGAACACATATTTGGCTGATGCGTAGATGACGCAAATCGCGATGTCCCGCGACAATTAAAGCCTAGCGTGTCTGCAGAAAAGCTTAGTGGAATGAAATAATGAGCGATTCTCTTTTGTCTCCTCCAATCTCACTAACTCCATCAATTGGGCTTTCGCAGAATCTTGCGGCCCAACAATAGTCATATTCCGCCTCGACATAAGTGCTTAGCTTCTTAATGTTGACATTGTGCATTTGTTAGGGTTGATGGAGTCTTCAGGCTACTAACGGAGTCAATTCCAGTGGTCCCCATCGTACGGCCTGACAGTGATCACTGCGAACGATATTTTAATGGCAAGTATCTGCAGCCTGACCATCACCGAACTGCTCGAGCCGTGTGTCGCATCTCGGCTTCTTCTAGTTCTTCGGATATTTTCACCGGACTCGGTTAGTTGTTAACTATTTTTCCACAGTGACACATGGATCTAAATTTAGTGGAAGGGGTGGATGGATGAGCTCGCAGCCGTAACAACTGAGCCTCGGAGGCAGCATTTTACAGCTTCTCCTGGTTGCGGCTACCCTTCGGCGTGCGCCCGCCGCAAACTTTAGCCGTCCCTTCCTCAATCCATGCTAGCCACAGCCTACTGTCCCCTCCTCAGGCAAAATCCCCCGCAGCAGCCCACTGTTACATCGTCGATCTACGCTTGTTAAAGGCTCCATCCTGGTTATTTAGGCCACAGATTTACTGCCCATAGCTCAATGTAAATTCACCATCCCGACCTTGCGGGCTGGGCTTCGCCTGCTTCTTAAACCAGTGGCTCTGGCTGAGGTCGATGACTGAAACAGAGATCTTGGCGAGATTTCAAAGAAGAGACGGATAGAAGGCATCGCCAGGAGCCGATAGCAGGTCGGTAAGATGTGTCCCACACAGACTAATAGAGGCGGTCAGGCCGGTGTGAGAGTTCGCATGCCATCTATTAGAATGCGGTTGTCAGCTCGACATCCTCTAAGTGGTAAAAGGAGCTTGGATACGTGCTACCAAAGATTTTTTGGGAGAGAAAAGAAGAGGGCGTGAAGACAGCCAGGGCCTTTGGAACGCCAACGTATTTCTGTGTGTTGTTGAATGTTGGTAGACTGGAGAAACTTGACTAACGACAAGACTATCTCTAGAGTCCACCGCCTATGTATGCCTTGTAGTTACAGCTCTAGCACCAGATTCATCTTCCAGAGGGCTCTTTCACTGGGCTATCACATCTGCCGAAGGTCAAGTGAACCTACTTTTACATTCACAACATTTCAAAATCTGGGCCTCTTTTAATAAGGGTGACATAGCCCAGCTGTTCCCTGCATTGATGATCTAGCGTCTGAACTTCCCCAATCGCTACCTACCGGCCTTCCTGACTGTGCAATATGGGGCTTACCGTTTGTGCACAACTCTGCAGCCATGCTGTCATCAACGTCCCGATTGCCACTTATGCTACTATTGTGATACACCTCTTCTTACCGATTTTGACTGGCTCCCGTTAGCATAACATCGACTTTAGAGTTGCATCACTCCCTTTATCAAGTCCCTCCACTCTCGCACTCTGGCATACCTATCTGGACTACTTCACATTCAGTCTAGGCATCGTACCACCAGGTTTTCTGACTGAAGTCGAATAGCTGTGCCACTAATTAACCTTACATGCTTTGGTTGTAACAGCCTCCCGCTGCTATTCTGCCACACAGCGAGGATAGCGATGGCCGCCATCAGCGACAGAGCAAAGAAGATGGGCACTGGCGACCATTAGAGGCCTCACTGGGCAGCAGAATTAGGCGACCTGATACTGCTCCACCCACAATCAGACGCCGTGATAACGACAGTAATAATAATAACACATTTGATATAGCGCCCTCAGAGAACTTTGTCTCTTTCTTGTCACTCCAAATTTTCTGCAAAAGAAGCTCGGTGGAGTGGTTATTGGTAGTAAGCTCAATGACAATAAATATATCATTTAGGGGTGACATAGAAAAAATACTAGCTGATTTAACAGCCTTCTTTTATATAGCGACAGAAGAGCCTTGATGGCTATCACCACCACTTGCAGTGGCGATAAAGGATCGCCCACCACAGCATTCGAACCCACAATCTCGGGGCCGAGGTCGTGAAAAGCATCCGCCTTACCTATTCATGCATAGGATCAGCTTGCAAATATGGTTAGTGGCAGCATGCACAGTGTCAGCACCAATAAACGCATAAAGGACGAATCACAAGGAATCACTAAATGCAATAGAAATGTTTTTAGTTTCTTTTTAAATGTGGTCAAGTTTGGGTATGTCGTGACTCAAGTCGAAGTGAGTTCCAAGCTTTGGGAGAATACGAACTAAAGGCACGGTCTCGCGGATTTGAGGTTCGTACGAGGTATATGTAAACGATTAGATTCCAAGTAGCGAGTGGTACGATGCTTAGCCTGATGAGGGAGTCGATCTGATAGGTAGGCTGGAGCTGCCAGGGAATGAAGGGATCTAAAATTGAGACAGAACCTTGAAGTCGATTCGCTGCTTGACTGGGAGCGAGTGCAGGTAGGCGAGAAGTGGTGTGATGTGGCAACTTCGACGCTCACGACAAGCAAGCCTAGCTGCTGAGTTTTGCACCAGCTGCTGAGCGCCTGATTGCACAAGCCGGTAGGCGAGCAAGCAGTGAGTTACAAAAGACGAGACGGGATGTCACAAATACATGGACCAATTTAGGTGTAGTATCCCTGTCGAAGCAAGCCCGTACTTAAGTCAAGCTTACGCCAACGGCCTCACCGCGACTCATGTGCATCTGTAATTAGCCTAACAAGGCTGGGGTCAATCAACAACCACACTCCCGGTCATCTTGTTGAGCCTCCACAATGATCGTTAGTGCCGCGAACTTCGTATCCTAGCCAGGCGTAGTACACTGCTGACTTAAACAAGGCCAGCCAGTGAATGAATATCGAAAAAACTATATGCCTGGACTGTGTCGATGGCATCCTATCAAACTCACAGCTTTAGCTAAGCCGAGCTATTGTAGATGCGGTTTCCTTACTTCAGGTATGCTATGGTAAGGAAACAGTTAAACTAGGTAACAAATTTAAATGTTACTGTCACTGGCTAAAAAGTGAACATTTCTAATTCCGCATTTTCAAGTTAATAATAATAGCTATTGATTCACAAAAACTTTTCTACTGCGACCGGAACGATAGCATTTTGAAATTCCCAGTTTTTTCTTTTGCCACATTGCAGGCCTCAGGTTTACAGGCATAGCATTCCTTATGACGCCATTGCTGATAGTTAGGCCGACTATAAACTATAGGAGTGTGCATAGAAGTGCAGCAAAAATTTGCCTTAAATGAACATTTGATTCTATTTCATTGCAGAGTAAGAGAACGGTGAATAGCCATATTTGACTAAGATGGCATCATGAGGTTGCTTGCACTCATCTGCTGCATTTTGCTAATGTGAAATTTTATTTAATTTAAATTTTAATTAAATAAAATTTCACTTGGACAATGTATGAAAACAATAACAAAAAAGCGTGAGCGCATCGGTTGAGATGTATTGATTGTATGATTTGATCGGTTGATTGTATTGATATTGTATCGGTTGATCGGTGTATTGCGAGGCCCCAGAAAGTGCCTACAAAGCATGGCGTCACCATAGTTTATCCCAGCAATAAGGTGCTCATCTTTGACGACCCGGGTAGTGAAATATTTAGTAACGAACGCGAGAATTAATTGTTTTCTGAGCGATACAGTACTTGATAAAATATTTGGCCAAAGCGAGGAGAGGCAAACACTGGCGCTAGCATTTAAAACCGCACTGAATCGAAACTTCTCTAAATCGCTGAATAACTGAATCGCTGAAGCCTCTTGTGTGCGATTTTCTCAGCTATGATTTACAAGGTTTTTTTCTAGTCTAGGCACTGCTATTTTCGTTTTTTTTTCTAGCATGCTGAGCTTCGTAGAATTACCTTCCCTTCGTTTCACGGCCAACGACGGGTCACCTTTCACGCTCTCCTCGTAACTCGGCGAGGAGGCTCTACCGCACCCGGACATGACATGCTACTACATCATACTAGGTAAAGCGGTTGCTTTTCATGGCCTCGGTCCCGAGGTTGTGGGTTCGAATCCTGCGGTGGGCGATCCTTTATCGCCGCTGCAAGCGGTGATGATAGCCGTAAAGGCTTTTCTGTCGCTATGCAAAAAGAGGCTGTGAAATCAGCTAGTATCTTTTATACATCTCCGTCCGACAGGCAAGAAACCTATCTCGAACGTCGCGAAATTGGCCTTATAGGCCCAGGGCTCCAGCCGTGCGATAAATGTAAAGCTACTGTCCGGAGATAAAGTTTCCTTAGTGAGCTATGCAAATTAATTACACATGTGTGTGTGCAGAGTATCAAGACGATAATGATAATAACAATAACACGTTTGTGTGGCACCTTAAAGGGAACTTTCTCTCTATAAAAACCCATGGGTCCTTGCATCTGTGTATGCTGCATAAAAACTGTTGACGGTAAGACAATCACTCGCAGTTCGCTTTACGGAATTCACTGAGTAATAACAGGTAATGTCTGAAATGTTATGTTTTTTAATTTATAAAACTCTTGTACGTTTACCGGTTAGTAAACGGAAGAAAAAAGAAAGTCGTGAAGATTTATATTCCAAGAGTGAATTCGGCATCACTAGACTGACCACCAAAGCAATCGCTACTTCTGTACGTCTGACCCTTCCAAACGTAGATTTGACAAGAACGAGCATCACTCCCATCGCGCACCACGCCCCCTCCTACGGAAAGGGATCGACCATCTTCAACGGAGAGCAGTCAGTAAGGCAGCCAGGAGGATATTGCTGATCAATATTTAAATTTCGCATATGCTTTCAAAGAGAAGAAGCCTCATTTTCACAAACAGTAGGACCTCGACGATCTGCTCCGAGAGGCTGGTCTTCAGTGTGGCTCTTGGCTGGCCTTCCTTTGCTCAATTCTCACATCTAGATTCAATGAGCGGGAATGCATGGATGAAAGTGTGAGAGCAACGGATCAGAGACAGCGCCACCAACTTTTTCCATCCATGCATTCGTATTCATGGCCATCTTCAGAGGATTTATAGCATTTTCGGTAGCACTGACACAACTGCATTACTGCACTCGAGCCTGGAAAGTACCGCTGAGCCAGTAAGATCTATAGTCAGCTAGAGATTCCCTAATATTAGACATGAATCAAACTAATATGGTTAGACGTGGAATTGAATGTCTCTCGTGGCATTTTACAGATGCTGCATACAAAGTAATTCCAAATGTTTGTTGGTAACATCCACAAGCAGCAAGCGCAGCATAAGAAGGTACATGGACACGAAGGACGAATAACAAAAACCACCAAATGCTGTAATAAAAAGGTGCATTTTAAATGGAGCTTTTAAACGCCGAGTAGTTATTAAAGACGAAGCCTAAATCCGAGTACATGACGACGGTTCCCCAAGAAGATCGTCAGTTAGAAGAGTAAAATGGGTTCTGTTCCTATTTCACACTTAGATGGTCCTATGAGTAGAAGTTCAGTAGCTCAAACTTTGAAAGCCTAAAACTCAAATTCAGCTCTGCCAGTATATCTCTCGTAGCGTCTGCAATCATCTGGTTTTCCAGTTCCGAAGCGACTTTCTACATCGTCACCACATCAGCTCCACATTCCGGTCAGCCTACCTTCAGCTACACAACATTCAAAAAGCTGGACCTCCTTAGAAAACGGCAGCCAATGTGATCCAAGCGTGTAACTTACTACTCACAGGCCTTCCTGCCTGCGCCCCAAAATGCGTCAGCTCGTACAAAAAATTTACACGTAAGGTTGTCAGTGAACGTCACAGAATGATTTTAGCATAAGTGAACGGCAGGCATGACAATCTATAGCAAGTTCATGTGGTCGGCGTGCGGATCGCTGTTCACGCTCAGGCCATTTCTCGGCCCTTTAATGTCTGCTCGTTGGCGAACCACTGAATTACGGCCTTCGGTGATTTGAGTGACGGCCCTTTGATGTCGTTCACGGCCTAGCCCGTTGGAGCGTATTTATTGCTGGGTCCTTTGAAAAGGATCATGCATGTAAGGTCAAGGTGGAAGTGCTAAGGCAGGTGGCTATAGCGCGCCGGCCAGAGTGAGGGCGCGTTCGAAATATGCCATTCCGAGGCCTTCGTTGGAGTGCATATTTGTGTCTAGGGCAGTGCGTCGGGTGTGTTTGCGCTTCATCGGTTTCGCAATCCCATTACACGGCGGCGACCACTTGATTCAATGCTAAGTTGGTATTTGTTATTCGGGCCACAGAGCGTCCCATAAACATGCGCTTTGGTGTAGTACGCCTCTGTCGAATCTGTTACTAAGGTATCATACGCAAACTTGTTCAATAAAGGCCGTCGACCGTTCTCCTCACAATGGTTTTGATAGGGCCTAAGGTGGTTACTTCCGTAAGTCTTTTTCAGATTGCTGACATTTGCTTCGCAGCTTTCTGTAAGCATCCTATTTAGGACACGTCACCTGTCCTGGTGACGATGGCTGAAAAAAGGCACAGCGCTGGAAGGCAATAGAAATAGCTCAGGATTGCCTACCCTGCACGTTTAGTCGGGCTAGACCCGTCCGTAAGTACTAGCTGATGGTCTGCTGCATCTTCCTGGTGTCAAATCTCAAGACATTTTCTAAAAGCATGCAATCGCCTAAAATTAGGTGGCTGAAGTGCAGTGAAGTGCACACCACTGGAAGCTGATGGTGGCTGAAGTGCAGTGAAGTGCACTGAAGTGCAAGTGCACTCCACTGGAAGCTGATGAGCAGCTGGAGTAAAAATACACGAGAAGAGGAAGGAGGACGTTGGAGGACGTTGGTGTGTTGGAGGCCGGTACAACGAGTGAAGCAACACCCAGGCTCCGAGGGCACTTTGAAGTTCTGACAGCAGTTCGATGTTGCGATGCGCCAGCTACGCCGTTGGCGACGACCGGCCAGACGAACTGCCTAGCTTCGCTGGTGTGGCAGACAAATAAGTTCAAGTTACGGCCGCTGGTCGTAAAGAAACTGAATTCCAGTCATGCAGACGGGACATCTCACACCGCACAGTCAGCTAGTTTGGCTGGCTATTCCTCGCTTAGGCAGGCCTTGATTGTGGCAATGCTCCCCGGGTTACACTGTAGTAGTAGGCTGACTTGATAGTGAAAGGCAATGCGCCCATCCGATGACAATTCTTTTTAAATAGCTCACCTAGATTACGAGCAGACGTCACTAGAGCGATGCAATATAGGCAAATCTTGACTATGCAGACTCTGAGGTGGCATTAAAAGCTGTCGTAACTCGCCGTCGCCGTATAATAATCGTGAAAAAATCGAACCCATTTAATCGCGCTCAAAATAAAATCCACTGCAGAAAATCTGCTTACTGGTTTGCCTTGACCTTGACATTGGCCTTGGCCTTGCTAGCGACAAGTCGGGTCCGACGCTCTTGCTTCCTTTGCAGCAAATGTAAAGTGCCTGGAAAAGAGATTGAGTTCTCTGAGGGCGCTCAAATCTCAATTGTATTGTTATTATTATTACTAAAAGCTGTAAGCAGCGGTCCTTAAGCCAGCATGGTGCACCAGGCCACAGGCGCATTCAGTTCGGCCTCAGCTACTCGCTCCTGAGTAGATTAGTTTTAAGCCACCGCATCCAGGCACGGTTTGCCGACCGAGCTTCGCTATGCCCTCTGCCTTGGCCCAAGCTTCCAGAGCTGAAAAGCCGCCGACGCATCTCAGGCATCCGCCTCCAGAGTGACTCGCGCATCATTTCACAGATCTTCCCCAAAGCAAATACACTATTTCCTCTAAGGAGCTCAAGTCTCAAGCGACGCCCTTGGAGCGCCATGCTCACCCAACTTAATGGTGGTCGGAGCTCTTGATACCCAGGAAAAAACTAAGGAAAGCTAGGGGGCGGGGCAAACGCCGAGCCGTACATCAAACGCTCGTCCTTGACCGTTCTCGAGCTTGGAGTTGAGATCGTGCAATCGAACTGACCCAGTGGTCGCGAAGAGCGAACTCGAAGAGCTCAATTGACATGGAATTTGATCCCTCTCCAGCCTTGAGTCAAAGGATTATCTCATCAATTTTGACATCTATTTACTACCCTAATAAGACATCCGAGCGACATAAACGAAGGAGGCAACGAAGCGTGCAGTTTATAAGCTTCAGGTCGTTTCAGTTTCAGCTTCAGTCAACCGGCGAGCTGACCAGTCGCATCGAGATGCTTGCTAACATCGCAAGGACCCGATTACAATTGTCCAGCCCTTCCGCACTATTGTACGACTCCCATTCCTGTGGGCTTGCTTCGGGAATTGCTGGCAAATATTGAACAATACATTTTGAGCAATAAAGGATGGATTGAGCGATGTTGGCCCTTTTATGGAGTGCAGCACTTTGTTTATTTCAGAAATGTGATAATCAAATCAAAGCACCCAGTCGGGGCGGCGCGGCGCTCGAAGCCCTCAGGGTCGGTTGTCTAGTCTAGACAGTCTAGTCTAGTCTAGTCTTTCCCACAGACTTTCGCAGCTCATTCTCTAATGGCATTTGCTGAATTTCCCGCCATCCCCACAGCTCCATGGAGCTCGTGAGAGCAGATTTAACCGTGCATGCGACGAAGTGCAATCCGCGATTGGGGAAATTCTTCGTCGTGCCGAAATTCTAAAAGTTAATATCCTTAGAATCCTTTCAGTACGACGGACGATTGTGGCTCAACCGGCGGCTCACAGTCGCAGTCACAGCGAGCGGCAGCGGCAGCTTCGCGGTCGGGAGCGCACGAGCTAAGAATGGCTCGAGGTCGTTCGTTGCAGCGCTGCTCTTCCAGACTCCCGAGCTGTCCGCCACGGACGCTTCACATCTCGCCGCGAGCAGCTCCAGTTAGTGCCTCCCCAGGTTGCTCGACCGCCGCCCCTTGGCGAGCGGCGCCCGCAGCCATTACAGAGAGCAGTAGTCAGTGGTGAGCTCGCTCAGCTCACTTGACCTGTCGCAGTGATTAAACGGTCGTTAAACAGCTCACGTCGCACGCTCTCGTACTTTGTGCAGGTCTAGCACTCAATCGGCAACGATCGCACCGAACGATAGGCATTCGAGAATTTATATCTATATTTTATATATTTATATATTTTATATTTATTTTTGAGAATTAGCTAGCGGACAAAGCAGCGATTAACAGTCACTGGTCGGGGCTGTGTACAGAACACTGCTCGAAACACGGCGCTCGGCTAATTCAAATACGTACGTGCCGGTGCGTGGCGGCGAGATGGAGTAGATTATATTGCCGTCCCTGATCGCAGTCGTTGGGAGTTAAGCGGCCATGACCTTTTGCCCTTTCAAACGTGTGCAGTCAGCCTCCGACTTACGACGGTTCGACGTGCGAAAATTTGAATATAAGAACTCGGCCACCGTCACTCAACAAAAATCCGAAAACCAAATGTATCCCAGAAAACTTTCAAAATCCGTGTGCCATCATTAGATTTGAGAACGCAAAAAACTGTACGGAGGGAAGTGCGCCTAGCAGCTATGCCTTGTGAGTATTAAGGGCTATCGCATACCATGTTCAACTTACTTTATCAAGTGTGTTATTATTATTATTATTAAATTGCTTACGAAAATTCAATGTACGTCAGGCTCTCTGGTCCCTATCTATTTCTTAAGTACTCGGCCGAACTCTTTGCTGTTGAAGCTTAATTCAGTTCATTACCGGAGAAAACGAATGATGATGGAAGGGTTTGCATAGAAGAAATGTTGTTCAGTTGATCGATCTCGGCACTGGCTACTGATGCCAATTATGCCGACTGGTTGCAATTTTCTGCCCGCTGATCTGTGTAAGCAGCGATTCAAGCACAATGTAAACTGCAGTTCATTCAAGGGCATTAACTGCAGGACTCTACCAATGCCATTTGGACGATGGTACTCAACGGTTACTGGCTAAGGCTTGGGGCAGATCGAGCAGTTTGTCACCATCGGGTGTACAGCCTCAACATCGAAGGCTGCAACAGAGATCTAATACATAATAGTTTTTCACATCTTGATACCCATTTTCCCTTCATATGTCCCCATATGTCCCATGTGTCCCTAGGTAGGAATGTCAGCTTAGGGTCGATGACCACATCATTATCCTTCGCTGTTACTAGACAAGATCGCCAGCCAATGTAATGCATTGGTGATGGTAACTATAAGGTCACAGACAGCCGCTGCAAAGTCATTTCTTTACTGGGCCAGAAGCGAATTAGTTTGTCGGGCTTATTGAAACAACATACAACTAGCCAGCATAAAGGATATCTTGTCAAGTGTGAGGAATGTGTCACCAACAGCCTCGAGCTCTCTATAATGGAAAAGATTGTGGTCTCCATTTGACTTTTCGACGATGCACTGGTAAGAATATCATACGTTCAATTCATGTTGCCAGGCGTGTGGGGACCCTAAAACTGAAGGGATTCGCGAGAGGATATAACGACTCCTGGTTGAGACAAATTCAATGTTTGACGTGGTCAGCAAAGCGAAAGCGTTTGGTGTTCTGTCTTTTCTCTAAAGCAAGTCCACGAAGTTAGCGGCTGAAATTCGTGCCAGCATTTCTCACCATAAGGGTATCTCGAGGCCCCTATGGCGTCATCAGATCAGCAGCTCCACACGACAACAACTTCGCCTCAGAATTAAAAGAGCACACGATATACGCCGCAGATAGATGCCCTCGCGAACTTGTTCCATGGCCAAACACCGGGGTTTCTTGATCTCCATCTAGACAAGACGGTCAAAGTGGTTTGATTCCACGGCCACGATTTAGCTCTTTAGAGCCCCGAGAGTCTCTTCAGTCGAGACGGGTCTTCTATTGTAGCTACGCTCAGACGGTGAATGTTTCGGCAACAGCAGCAGCAGTCGTCACAAGCTCCTCCTGCTTCACTGTCATAAGTCGCAGCACTGCCGACGCTGGTTCGCTATGGCTTCGTCGCACCTCGAACGCGCTGAGCTCTGCTCCAGCGGCACCTGCTTCAGCCGCGAAACGGCGGCGTGCTCAATCAGCTTAGCAGATTACGACCGACATCCATTATCCGCGGTTCCTGATTTATAATGGCTCGCGTAGCTTAAGCGATAATGTAGGGCCAAGCCAGCATTAAGGCCAAAGCCGCGTTTTAGGCATTCAGTTGTCCTCATGAGTTGGCATGAGTATTTTAGCTCATTTGATCTCTAGGCTTAGAGCCACGTGAGAGCTTCTGCACATCATGGCTGCTGTTAAAGGCCCGTAGCCCTCCGTCGCTGCCATGTAGACTAGTCTCAGCGACGGATGTAGACTTATATAGTCTCAGCGACGGATATAGACTTGTTATCTGAAGGTTGCTCTTCGTCGCTGCCGAATTCCTCTACCGTCGGCATGCCTGGGTACAGTGGTGCTGCACCAAAAAAGTCACCAAGTGACTTCCATGGATCAGAGCTTCTTAGGTATATGTCGCGTGGCGCGTCATCTGGGACCGTAACGAGGGCTGTGTTTTTGGTCTGGTACAGCGAGCTCGTTCTTCTTTCCTCGCAATAGTTAGCTCGAATAGCCTGAACTTTGGACAAGGTTTGCATCGATTTCGTTAGTACATGTCTGTCGGTATGCTGTGTACGCCCAGATAGCCTTGTCGAGTCTGGATAGTTACGATAATTAAGTCTCTCCCCACTTCAATACCCTGGCTTCAGCTAACGATCTTCAGAAATCTGTGGTTCAATTTAACCACCCGACCTGTAAGTTGATCTCGTAACTACTTTCTGGAGACGTGGCTGATCGCTTTCGAGTACCAACGTCTTTGGTATGCATCGTTTTAGTGTCCTTCATTTGGAATAATGCTCTGCAGGCATGTCGGCGGTGGGCCTGACTATTTACTGATTCACTGTCTCCTTCTTGAGTCGGCTGGCGGGCTCTAACTGCTGCTATGACCTCGGAGCGGGCCGTGTGCTCTGCGCCGTGTAATTCAACGGCCAATATCGGGCTGATGGCTCAGCCAAGACTTGTCGTGCGAGTAAAAAACGCAGCATTTGATGTTAAAGCTTGCCGGGTCCATCTTCCGACGAGTGGGAAACCAGTGGCTGTGCCTTGCTAGTCAAGCGAGATACTTTTGTGTCTTTATTTAGACCAACAGTCGCACACAAATCTAAAAGACCTAGTCGGTGCACTGCTTATAAAAACCTGAGCACAGCTGGCGACGTGAGCGGTAATCGGGTGGTAGCATGGCCCCCGAATTGCTGAAGCGAGGCAGTCACGTGAAATGCTAGCAGTCACCTTTAGCTTTTGAACATAGGCTTGCATCCTCTCTTCATTTCTCAAGGATGGTTATCATCAACGATTCTGTTGTCGTACGGGTCGGCTGTTGAAGAGCTCTTCGTAACGAGTTACACTGGCTGCATTTGTCATATAGTTAATGAAGATAATCAAGCTGTAATTACATCCCACAGGTATTGATTCATCACAATTCAGTCGAAATAAAATCTATCAGTCAATCAAACATCGTGCTATCACGAATAGGTTGCAGCTCGTCACATTAGCTGCTGAAATGCTTTCAAAGCAAGTAAAGACTGTATAATGTTCCCCAAATAAAGCAAGTGACCTTTGTGACCGTAGTGTCATCAGCCCCTTTCAAACCGTCGTCAGCCGAGGCTAGGGGTTTTGAAGCAAGCAAATTTTCGGAAAACCTTAATTATTTAGGCTAAGTCACGACTTTAACTTTTCGAACTGCATTGTAATTCTCTCTGTTTCAGAAAACACATGTTATTCATGGTATATCTATCCTCTCGTGACAGTTGCTACCTTGCATCCCTCGCAATCCTGAAGATTCATTATTATTTCAAGCCTACGTCTTTCTTAGCACAACCAATTTGACCTTATCAATTCCTTTTTTCTGTCTTAATTAAGTGCATTTATATTTAACTATTGACCTTACTCGACAGAAGATACAGCCGCTTTACCTCGACAGGCTGCGGGCATTAGCTCTACTTCCAACTTGCATGGCGACATCCCCTGACTTAATAATATTAATAAGAATAACAATAACACTTGATAAAGCGCCCTCAGAAAACTCGGTCTCTTTCCAGGCGCTTTACATTTGCTCAAAGTAAGCATGCTTGAATGGTTACTAGTAGCATGCTCAATAAACAACAAGAATAACATGGTTAGGGGTGACATGCACAGGGTCAGCAGGAGAGTGTGGTTAGTGGCATTATGCATAGTGTCACCAGGCATAAGCAAATAAAATATGAATCACAGGGACCCACTAAATACTGTCATAAATAGGTGCGTTTTTAATTTTATTTTAAGTTGTGGTCAAGTCAGGAGATGTCGTGACGAAATTCGGGAGTGATTTCCAGGCTTCGGGAGCATTCGAACTAAATGCACGGTCTCCAAAGGATTTGAGGTTTGTACGAGGTATAGGTAAACAGCTAGATTCCTAAAAGTGAGTGGTACGATGTTTAACCTGGTGGTGGAGTCGATCTGATAGATAGGCTGGAGCCAAAGAATAAAGAGACCTGAAACACAAGTTGCGTCACGGTCGCTTACTACTGCGTTTTTTACCCTTACGAAGTTTTGAGGGCGTGACAGCGCCCTCAAGCGGTTCCGCCCCAGCCGACGCACCGCCTGCCTCACGCGAGCGCTAGACGCCGGCACACGTGACTGCATCATTGCCTCGCTTTTGGCACTTACCGTCTGTCTACCGACCTGCGTGGACGCTATTCACTCTCACGCACTCCCTCTCTCTCTCTCTCTCTCTCTCTCTCTCTCTCTCTCTCTCTCTCTCTCTCGCTCTCTCTGTCTCTCTCGTCACGCCTTATGCTCCGGAGCAGACAGCCCGACGGCTACGACCACCAGTACGTACGCTCGGCAGCCTGCGTCGCCTGTGTACAAAAACCGCCGCCGCTCTCTCGTCATGCACGACACCACAACGCGTGTAGACAAAAACCGCCGCCGTACACGCTGCGTGACTGCACACCGTGGACGCTAATCACTCTCACGCACTCCCTCTCTCTCTCTCTCTCTCTCTCTCTCTCTCTCTCTCTCTCTCTCTCTCTCTCTCTCTCTCTCTCTCGCCGCCGTCATCGGAGCAGGGACAACGCGTGTGTGGGCGTCTTCACCATATTTCGTTCTCTTCGCCTCGCCGCCGTGTGCGCGCGCCAGCCCCTATAAGTGGTGACGTCTTGACGTTGACTCAACACGCAGCATTACACAACCGAAAACCGTGTTGCTGGTTTAATTTAACCGCGCCTGTGTGGTTACACTTACTAGTTACCGTAATATTAACTTACTTATGCATTTTATAATACAGATTGAAAAACTACAGTTAGTATAACGGTGCGAGTTTAAGGGAGCGCGACATGAACTGCAAGTATGAGTCCGGTTGGAAAAAGCGCCGTAAACAGGCGAAGAGGGATGCTTTGGCTATAACTGGAACGCGGTCGATTATGACGTACTTTGGAAGGAAACTCAGCCCTTCGTGACCACTCCAGCTCAGGAGGCTGAGCTAGGACAGGACTTCTAAGCTCTAATGATTGCGACTACTAACGTAAATGGGACAGCAGCTAAAACTGAAGAGAAAATCCAAGCGGACTGAAAGCCGTTCCAGTATGCAGAAGACGCTCAACAGACGCTACCGAGTTTATAAAACGTGGTTATATTCCAGTCTATCTTATGTCTGCTACTCTACAGACCTCGGCGAATGGTCCGTTGAGATTTTTGACAACATTCACGAGTACTGGACGACAGCAGGTCTGAGTGGGCAATGTGCCCACTCAGACCCTGATTTCACTCCAACCAGATCTATCTATGCAGTCGATAAAAAAACCAAGAAAATGCTCACGTGACCTGTTCAAAAAATGTACCCACTGTCGAAGGAAGCTACTGATCGTGTCTGGCTTTGAAATTCATTATCTAAACTTTGTCTAATCTCATTTCCATGCAAGTTAATGTCAGTTGTAGCCTTCGGCACAAAAGGTTTTTGCAACTGGTAGCATAAAAGCAATAAATCATGGCTCACGAGGTCAGTTCAACTCATCGAGCATCCGTGATTTTAAACTGCTAACGCAACGTGACACAGCAAACAGTGTTGATAAGATATAATTAATACTAATAATAATAATGCACTTGATAAACCGCCCTCAGAGAACTCAATCTCTCTCTAGACGCTTTACACTTGCTGCAAAGGGAAATAGAATTGAATGGTCAGTAATATCATGCTTGATAAACAAAACAATGAATAACATGGTTAGGGGTGACATGCACAGGATCAGCATGCAAATGTGGTTAGTGGCAGCATGCACAGTGTCAGCACGCATAAGCACATCAAGGACGAAACACAGATACCCACTAAATGCTGTCGTAAATAGGTGTTTTTAAATTCTTTTTTAATGTGGTCAGGTCAGGGGATGTTCTGATGCAGGTCGGGAGGGAGTTCCACGCTTTGGGAGCAATTAATAAAGCAACTTGACAGAAAATATGAGTATTTGCGTGCTGTTCTCGAACGATTGTTTGAAACTACTTTATTTGTATCTGACCGTGACCTGGCCTTTAGAGGTGACAATCAGATCGTTGGCTATGCCCATAATGACAATTATTTTGGAATCGTTAAACTTATATCCAAATTTTATATAAGCTCCTTCATGGCTGAAAACCTGCAGATAATAATACATTTGATAAAGCACTCTTGGATAACTCAATCTCTTTCTAGACACTTTACATTTGCTACAAAGGAAGTACGATTGAATGGTTAGTGGTAGCATGCTTAATAAATATCAAGAACAATATGGTTAGGGGTGGCATGCTCAAAGTCAGCATGCATGCTAATAAGGAAAAATAACTCACTTCCTATCTGTCTGCCAACATCTGCAATAAACGAATTCAGTTTACTGGCCAGTCAGTTGTCGATCTAATGAAGGCCCAAGTTCAGTCTGCCCATTACTTCTCAATCTCAGTTCATTCGATGCCTGGTACAGCACATCGGGATCTCCTGACAGTGATCATCCGTTACGTATTGCCATCTGGCCCAGGTGAGCGGTTCCGTATATATCTACCTCGAGAAGGTCACAGAGGCGAACAACTTGCAGATAACTTGCTTTAGTTTCTGCACAGCTGGATGATCAACAATTACTATTTTCATGGACAGTCGTATGATAACGCCAGCCACTTGAGCGGCAAATACAGAGCTATGCAGGCTCTTATATACGGCAGGTAAATCCTCATACCGCCTATATACCTTGTGCAGGCCGTTCCTTGAACCTCGTTGGTCAGTGCGCAACAGCCTGCTGTTCCCATTCTATATCGTTCTTTGACTTTGTACAATTGCTGTTCGGGTGTTTTGCTCGCTTAACAGCACATTGGGCTATCCTCAAAGACAAGCTGGAACAGACTGCAGGCGGGCTAACACTAAAGAGACTGTCAGACATACGGTGGTCAGCACGATTCGATAAGGCAAATGCTCTGGTCAGGAACTATGATGAGATTTTCAAAGCTCTGGAGGAAATTATAGATGACAAAGTGGGCGACCACAAGGCAGTGATGTGTCTAGAAGCCGGAGGATTGCATGATCAAATGCAGTGCCTTGAAGCGGGCATAATGGCTACTTTCTTGCAGAAGGTTCTCCAAAGATTCCAAGCCATAAGCGTGTCATTGCAGTCAGCTGATCCAAATTTAAAATCTAGGGCTGCTATTTATGACACACTACAGATGTACGCCCGAAGCCTTCGTGAACAGTTTGGCCACTTTTAAGCACACAGCAACACGCTGTGAAAACTATCGGACTGATCTCATCAAGCGAGTACGCAGACAAAATTGCAGACATAACGAATCCGGCGCGGACACTGAGATTCAGTTGCAACCCCTTAATAAATTCCGTACAGCCAAACTCCTCGATATCATCGACAGCCTTGCTGCTGCACTGGCGAAGGTCAAGGAAGCATAGGCAGAATCAGCCGACCGATTAGCTTTCTTGCGTAAAGTTGCATCCCTCACTGATGCAGAAATTCGAGAAGGTTCAAGCAAGTTAGTTGATTGCTATGCCTCCGATCTTGATATGCCTGCACTACGGAAGATTAAGTACAATTTAAGGCATGCTGAGGTCAGAGTAAGACGACATACAGAAAGATGAGAATGACGATCCAGATAACTCAACAATCTGCAGCAAGATCGAAATTTAGTTTTAGCGCTTCGACATTGATAGTGGCATCAGTAGCATGTTTGCAAACACCAAGATTGCTCAAGCAAATTCTCCTCTGCCTCATGGTGACGAATTGCTCAGGCGAGCAGCCACTCAGCGAGCTGAAGCTGATTAAGAATCATCCTAAATCAACTATGTCGTCCGAGCGTGTGAGCTTAGCTTGTTGAGCATCGAGCAGAACCTTCTCTGACAAGGTTAACTCTGACTGCATTATTATCCCTTACTTTGCCTTAACACATGTTTGAACTTTGTCATATTCATAGTTAGATAACGGTCGGCAGTCAGCATTTGGAATGTGCATTAATGCATTCCAAAGCTAGAGCTGTAAATTTTCTATTTGATTGTTAAGTCATTGACAGGCTGAAAGCTGTTTGTAAATTGGGATGTGGACATATGATTTTTCGGCTTTGTTGGTCAGTTTGTCAGTAATTGATTGAAATCTATTGCAATTATCTGTAAAGAAATGATGTCACAAGTGACTTAAGTGAGGAGTCCATGACATGGGCAGCTGGGCTTACCCGACCCATCCGGGGCTCCAGGCTGCAGGCTGCGGGCTGCCAGGTATCAGGCACCTTGCTCGCGCTGGCAAAATACGGGCACGAGCTGGAGCATGTCTAAGATTCGCGAATGCTCCGAAATCGGGAAAGCAGCGCCGACCTCAATCCAAAAGGGCTCCGGGACAGCCATCAGATTCTCTTAGTCGGTAGAAACAATCACGAGAGCAAGTACACAGGAAGAAAACTCGGGGCAGCACTCCGAGACCCCCAAGCGCCTATTTAATTTTATGCACAACGTCAGGTACAGGCAAGCCCGAAACCTCGCAAGGAAAATAGAAAATTTCACAGTTAAGTAGAGTTTGCTGATTGAAGCAGAAGAATCATTAGCTGAGACTTTAAATATGCTACATTATGACAGCAGGCAAAAGCTATTTCCAGACTTTCGGAGCAGATAAACTGAAAGCCCAACCTTCGATTGGTTTCAACTTAGTACTTGCAATGGCAATGCAACGGCCGGAATTCTCGGAGCCGGCGACGATAAAGACAGCAGCAGACTGGAGAAGCAAGAAAGCCAAACAAGGTCAAGGTCAGCGAAAGAAAAACCTTAGGTCGTACAGAGGAGGTTAGTAATAATAATAATATTACATTTATATGGCTCCCTCGGAGCATTTAATCTCTTTCTAGGCACTTTGTATATGCTCGAAGGGCAGCATGATCGAATAATTAGCAGTAACATACACAATGTCAACAAGCATAACATTTTTAGAGGTGACATGCACTGTGCCAACATGTTAAAGATGGTTAGACGTAGCCTCACAGTGCCAGCACGTAAAAGAACGCAAACGACAAATCACGATGACCCACTAAATGCCGCGATGAATAGGTGCGTCGTTTCAGCTTCTTCGTCCAGTGAAGGAATGTCGTGTCGTCAGCCGTGAGTGAGTTCCAGTCTTTGGGAGAATATGAACTTAAGGCACGGTCTCCAAAGGCTTTGATATCAGTAGGAGGTGTAGCTAAACGATTGGAATCATAAAGGAGGTTAGTAGGCTGCTTAGACTGGTGGGGAGTAATTCTGCTAGGTAGGCTGGAGCCAGCGAATGAAGGGACGTAACAGCGAGCTACGCAACCTTAAAATCGATACGTTGGGGTTGATTGAGAGATAGTTCACGTCGGCAAGCAGTGGTGTGACGTGGCAACTGCACGCTCCTGACAGAGAAGCCTATCTGCAGAGTTGTGCACCAATTGTAAGCGCCTGATTTCTCAGGCCGGCAGAACAGCAAGCAGTGAGTTACGGAAGTTGAGAAGGGACGCGACATATGCATGCACAATTTTCATTTGAATGTAGTTTCCCTGCTTAGGCAAGTCCGAATCTTTGCAATGCTACTTATTTTAAAGTAGGAAAAATTAACTGTGCTGCAAATGTGGTCATCTTGGTAAAGATTATTTGAAACAGGACACTTAAATTTGTTGCAGATGCGACGGGAGATATGCTGACATTGCCAACTTGGATTGAATTGAGCTCTTTCAAATTTCAGAGTCTGACTTCGCTTTCCCATAGCTGTTGGGTCCGGGGCACACATCCGTCTTGTCCGTTTGAACGCTCTTTTGAAGTAAATGCCGTAAATCCGCTCTTTCTACTTTAACTCGCTTTTGAAGAAAATGGATACTAAACTATGCGACAATTAACCGAGCAAATAAATTGCAACTAGAACACCGTGTGTCACCACATAGAATCCATAGGGAATTTCAAAACACGGGGCCTGGGTGACACATGAGTTAAGGAAAACCAAAACCGAACGAGCCTATGATTGATTTTTATGTCATTCAATTTTAGGTTTGCTCCCAACCATTTGCAAATGTCAGCAATACATGCAGCAAGGGAGTTGAGAGCATTCGACGTGCTGGAAGGCTAGGATGGATTAAAGCAAAGGTACCCCTGAGTATAATCTGCATAGAAGTAAAATCCTAGATTGTGCTCAGCGATTGCATCTACAAAAGAGACAGTATAAACTGGTAAAAGGATTTGGACACACACGTACAGAGCCCTGCGCTACCCGGTACTTTAGTGGTTTCCCTGGTGATATTGGCCCAAGTGCTTTAATACACAATAGTTTCCACTACGCTAGGATCTAAACTATTCCGTTGCCGTGCAAGCGATGAGAAGACGAAATGAGAGGCTTGTTCTTGTTGAAGTGAATTCCGTGAGTTACATGGAGTCAGTGAAGCTTGGACACCAACAGTTAGATGAGGCAACTAGTCCGATGATGACAAACCAGATTAGATGCGAATGTTTGCACCAGAAGCAGACAAGAAAAGGCGCAGTCCACAAAACCTGAATAAAGAAAACTTCCAGTCGATTAGACGCCATATCGCAAGTAGGGAAAATAGTTCAGTTGTTGTACTCTTTTAGAGGAAAGCTCTGATTTGGCAATTTATTTATGCTGAATGTAGGAACACTTGACAGTAGAGGCAATACACTCACCCGAGAAAAACGCATTTTGCAACAGCATGTCAATATTATGGGCTGACATTCATGGGAAGGGTTTCAGATGAATTAATCTTAAGGTCTTCTAACTTAAGGCCGACACACACTACACTTGCCCAAAGCTAATGGTTCGGTATTATCACCGTTAAAGTTCTTGAAGCTAGTGACCATCACAATGTGAATGTTTTTGTGACGCCTGCAGGGGATATGAATTCTGCAGACAAAAGTTTAGAAGGGTCAAAGAATGGGCAGATATTTGTGCCATCGTTGCGTAGAAGAGAAATCAGCGACTGCTTTGGAGTTAACAATAATAATAATAACAATAACTATAATAATACACTTTATAACGCGTCCTCGGAGAACTCAATCTTTTTCTGGACACTTTACATTTTCCAGAAAGGAAATACGATCGAACGGTGAGTGGTATCACCCTTGATAAACAACAAGAATAACATGATTAGGGATGACGGTACCGTGCAAAAATTACATCATTATTATGTCATTTGCCTCAGGTCATGTCCCAGCACCTTTCAAAAAAGCTGTAGTCAGGCCACTCTTTAAGCAAGCGACACTAGACCAGAAGAATATGAACAACTACCGCCCAATCTCTCTTTTACCATTCCTATCAAAGACACTAGAACGAGTCGTGGCAGACCACCTGAACTCATATATTTAAACTTCAAACCTTGCTAGTAAGTTTCAGTCCGGCATTAAAGCTAATCACTCCACGTAGTCAGGATTGCTTCTCGTTGACCACAACCTACTTAAGAATGCACACATGGTTAGATTATCTCTGCTCATTTTGCTTGATTTTTCTGCAGCTTTTGATACTATCGATCACCAAGTTCTTCTAGAGCGCCTCTCATCTCGTCTCAGCATCACTGGCGCTGCTCTGCAATGGTTCAGATCCTATCTCAGCGGCAGACTCCAGAGTATTGACGTGAAGGGACAATAAACATCCGAGGTACGTCTGAAATATGGGGTACCTCAGGGGTCTGTGCTAGGTCCGGTTCTTTTCGCGGTTTATACTCTCCCTCTAGCCGATCTGATTGCCAAGCACATCTAGGCTTTCATTTCTATGCGGATGACACTCAGTTGCACCTTTGCTTTGATTCCTCCCAGCCCTCCAGCACGTCAAATTCTCTCAACTCCTTGCTGCGTGTATTAATGACATCACACATGGATGGCAGCAACTTTTCTTAAATTAAATTATGATAAAACTAAATTATTAGTTACAGGAAAACCCAGTGTGATTCAAAAATCGGAAAGGCTAACACTCAAAATCGGCTCTGCCAGCATATCTCTTGTTGAATATGCACCAAGTCTAGGTTCATGTTCCAAAGTGAACTCCCTTTAGATGACCACATCAGCTTTACAACATGGTCTGCCTACTTTCAGCTACATAGCATTTCTAAAATTTGGGCTTGCTTGGACAGGAATACCACATTTAAGTTGGTTCATGCATTTGTGACATCCCGTCTTGACTTTTGTAACTCACTGCTGATGGTCTACCGGCATGTGCATTCAGGCGCTTACAGTTGGCACAAAAGTCTGTTGCTAAGCTTGTATGTCGTGAGCGTCACAGTAGCCACATAACAACACCTGTCGTCGACCTGGACTTGCTACCAGTCAAGCAACGCATTGACTTCAAGGTTTTGTCGCTCACTATTAGGTCCCTTCATTCTTTGGCTCCAGCGTACCTATTAGATCTACTGCCCCACCAGTATAAGCATCGTACCACTCGCTTTTCGGAATCTAACTGCTTACCCATACCTCGTACAAACCTCAAATCCTCTGGGGCCCGTGCCCTTAGTTCGTACGCTACCAAAGCATGGAATTCACTCCCAAATTGCGTCACAACATCCCCTGACTTGACTACATTTAAAAAGAAGTTAAAACGCACCTATTTAGGACAGCATTTAGTGGGTCCCTGCGATTCGTCCTTTACGTGCTTATGCGTGTTAACACTGTAGCATGCTGCCGCTAACCATATTATTCTTGGTATTTATCAAACATTGTACCACTCACCATTTGATCGTGCTTTCTTTCCAGCAAATGTAAAGCGCCTAGAAAGAGATTGAGTTCTCTGAGGGTGCTTTATCAAGTGTATTATTATGTACAGGATCAGCTTGCAAGTGTGGTTAGTGGCAGGCGATGGCGTCGATTAGATGGAGGCTATGGATAGATAAAATTAAAACTGAAACAAGGCTAGCTGGGCACCAAGAGATTACTCACGGCGGATATCAAGCATAAATAGTACCTAAAAGGTGAAATTATCACCGTTTGCATGGCAGCTAAAGCAACGAAAAACTCGACTGAGTCGCAACTACCAAACTAGCGTATTTCTTATTGCTGGTGCTCAATGGCTTTATTCACTAAACTGCTAAACTTATTTTATAAACTTACTACCGATGGCCGTCTTGCCGATACCTGTCTGGAACAAAAACACCCAAGCGGTCAAGAACCACAAAAACTATTTATAAAGTGACCGAATGAAAACTCGCACTGGCAGCCTGACTACCTGACGCGCGACACTCGTGACTGCTGGAGATCTCTCCGTGCACACCGCTTCCGCTCCGCAGATGAGTTATTTTATGCACTTCCTGTTCTGACCAGGCGCGTATAATTGCACACGCGGTCCTTTCCGCGTGCCATGTAAGAAAGACGAAGGAGCCGAGCAGAAAAATTCAAGGTCAAATCAAGATGGGTCTAAGGAGCTCGAAGGTGGCACAGACGCTTGGTCGCGGCGAAGGGAACTTCCGCTGTAACCCGGAGAAGCACTTGCGCCCTGGCAGCATTGACGTCATACCAAGTTGCGGCCGGCCACTGAAGGACAAAAAGTTGCGACTGCCCGCTGAATGAGGCTGTGCTGGATCAAAGGAAAGGCCAACTTTAAGCTCCATTAAAGACCTTCGAAGACTCCGTCGGCATGGCCGCGAGCTTCGCTACGGTTCTCGTGAGCCTCGCGGAGCGTGGCGTCAACGGATGCGTCGGCTAGCGGAAGCCTATGATTAACGAGCGACAACGGAAAAGCCGTCGGCAACGGACGCGTCAACCCACCCGCTGCGCAGCTTATTACAGGGGCGGCGTCCCATTATCCGAAAGATTTATATTCGCGGTCCGACGATAAGAAAAACCGAGAAGGACTTTGTCAGCCGGACTGCTTACAGTCGGTATTAAAAATGGTACGGTTGGCGCCAACCCGTTGCAGCGCCTTGGACGTATTGACAGACCTCTGTCACAAGCGCGGTACTCCTAACATTACTATTTCCGGCGAACGCGCATCAAATACCTTTGAGACGCTCTTGTACACGTGGCAAGCCACTTGTGGGCTCATCACGGCAATGCGCGCACACATGCAGACGACGGCACCAACGAGCGCCGACACCTTAGCATTACAACTCCGTATCCTTGGAGACGAAGGATACGTCATTGTGCAGCAGTCCTCGGACAGGAAAGCGCGCTCTGTCATTCTCGCGCAGGCGACGAGCTCTCACGTGACGAACTCGGTGCAGCGACCGTTTCGGTCGGCCGCGACGCGGGCTCCAGCCGTCGGCAATGTACGTGGGCGAGCGAACTCGAATAGGTCTGCAAGCTGGTCGTGCGCTTTCGCGTGCGCCAGAATCGTGCGACCTCTGTGACAGATGGATTTTTGTGGCCTCGGCAGCACGTTTCTGGGTTGACACAGCCTGTGCGCATTGGGTCGAAAAAGCTCATCGTGGAGTCTCGTTCGATGCGTACACGGAAGCTCTTTCCCACTCACTCTGCGAGCCAGCTCCTAATGGCTGGAGGAGCTTGATTGCTGTGTTTGGGTGGTTCGCCTCAGAAACAACCAAATCTGGCACCCTAGAATTCTACTTCCATTCCATTCACAACCTCAACTGCTCTCCACACTCAGCTATGCTTCTCAGTTTCCCTTTGCTGCGTAAGATGAAGTTTTTTGGCTACCGAAAATGCTTACAGAAAGCCGCTCAAGTACATCCATACACATACATATGTACACATATACATATATAAATGCATACATATAAACATACACACATACTCAGAGACAGTCAGATAGACACATTCTCATTTGGCCAAGCATGCTAGCCATGGGCCTTTGAACTGCGACGGCCCACCGGTTCAATTTTAAGAGCAGCAGATCCTGCTCTTTTGTGTGCTCTGTCAACGAAATACGTATATAAATTCGCATAATAGTCTTTAAGGCATCAGGTCGACATCTTCTTCTACTAGCCTATCATTGGCACTGTACCGTTCTCGTTTGCAGAATGCCGGTGTCCATTACTCCTCAAACTGTCTGCTGCTGCTGCTGAAACGGAGTGGTTCTCGTGAGACTCTCGGACTGCAATCGGAGTGCCGTATTCCGTTGTTGGTGCGATGCAAGGGAATGCGTGCGGTGGAACTGCACGGATAGCTCACGATTGGTGCAGATTTTCCAATGGGAAAGCGACGAGAATGGTTTCGTCATGGAGCCCGTGCATTTCTCGCCTTCCGGAGAGCTGTTGACCGTAAAAGACACGTTTCGTTGCAGCCAATCTTGAGGAGGAACCGATGGAGATGTAGCTAATTCGAGACAGGCAGTACTCGCCAGAGCTTGGAAAGCCTCTGCTTCAGTGGGCGCTCAGCTCCTTTCCCTACTTTGGAAAAGGGATCTCACAGGTTCATTCAGGATAATAATAGCAATAATAATAATACATTTATGTAGCGCCCTCACAGAACTTAATCTCATTCTAGGAACTTTATATTTGCTGCAAAGAAATCGTGATTGAATGGTTAAGGGTAGCATGTTCAGTGTCAGTAGGCATGACACGATTAGAGGTGACATGGATAGGGTCAGCATGCAAATACGGTTAGAGGCAGAATGCAGTGTCAGCATGCATAAGCACACAAAGGAAGAATCTCATTAACTCACTAAATGCCGCTATAAATAGGTGCGTTTTAGCTACTTTTTAAAGTCCGTCACGTCAGGGGATGTCGGAATGCCAACCGGAAGTGGGTTCCGGGCTTTGGAAACATATGAACTAAAGGCTCAGTCTCTAAAGGATTTGAGGATCGTAAGACGTGTATGTAAAGGATTAAGCCCCGCCCTGGCGTAAGCTTATTAATGTACCCAGGGGTGCCCGAGTACGCTTTGTCCTCACACAATCACTCTATCTATTGAGCCTGCTGCACCATCGCCCACTCTCAATCTCGGAGTCAATCTGATGGCATTTTGTACACATGCCGTGGCTGCACCTTCCTTATTTTTTTCGGCCACTACTAGAGTCCACAGCACTGTCAAACGGCGTGCTTAAGCTGCCCGAGCGGCACATCCTGATGGAATGTTACGGCGTGCAACAAATATTTACAGTCTTCGCTAAGAATGCTTCAGTGGCATTTTCGTTATCCTCTCGTCAATCTCCATCACTATCATCTCCAAAGTCTTTCATTCTTCTCATAGCTCACTCACAGAAAAATGACGACTTCCGACTTTTATGCATTTGCAGCAATCCTGCCTCTGCTGAATGATTAGCTCTGGGATCTGATTAGAACTGACTTGCTGGTTTGAAGTTTGGATGCAACAGTTCAACTGGCATTACCCTACTCCTACCCTGTCTTTGCTAGGAATGGCAGTATTTAGATTGGACGAAACGTTTTTGGGCCTGCCTTAGTCTAGTATCGGTATTCGTAACGAGTTTTTTTAGCAAGGACCTAAAGAAGTGTAACACTGCACCAGCGGTGCCTAAGCGAGTAGAGAGGCGCTCCAAAAGGACCTGTTGATCAATGCTGTGTCAAAGGCTGCTGATAGATCCAGGAGCATCGGCAAAGAAAACCTGCCCGGATTCATATTAAAATATGCGTCCTTTTAAGCCGAAGCAGAGCAGAATGTGTGCGTTTGTTAACTCAAAACCTCCATCGGCACGTAGGAGGAGGCCTGACGAATTGACGCCAATGTTTAGGTGCTTAGTTGGAGCTCGTTCGAGTGCCCCCGATAGCAATGCCAGATGGGAGATTGGACGAAAGTTACTTACAATCTCATGAGCCACGGAAAGGCATTTTAATGAGTAGACTGAAAATAGCTATTTTCAGAGGGAAAGGCGCTTCACCGTAACCATGTTAATAATATATATAATATATATATAATTCATTTATATAGCGCCCCAAGAGAACTTAATCTCTATTCAGGCGTTTCACATATGCCTCGGGGCTCGAGCCCACGACCTCAGTCAGACCTTGGTCGGTGCGAGCACCTTAACCGCTAGACCAAACCAGCTCGGCCAATATCGCAGTGGTGGGCGTCAACAGATCTATGTACCTTATAACAAGAACTATTTGGATAGGGTCTAAAAGAATAGTGGTGTTTTTAGTAAGGGAGACAAAGTCAGTGATCACTTCAATGCAGATTGGATTGACGGAGGTGAAAGAAGACGCACAGGTGGCAGGTGTATTAATTACGGCCCGGCTAGTAAGACTGTGAGGAGACGAAGTCTCTAGTTCGGTCTGTCGTAGAGTCACTCGTTTGATTGGAACCACGGGGAAGTAGGCTGTTTTGCGTGCTTTGAAGAAATTTTCTAGCATTTATGAATAGCATTCGTGGGTTATTGATCTCTGCGATTCGACTTCGTTCCCTTGTAGGTCCCTTCATTATTTGGCTCCAGGGTACCTATTAGATCTACTGCCCCACCAGTCTAAGCATCGTACCACTCGCTTTTCGGAATCTAACTGCTTACCCATACCTCGTACAAACCTCAAATCCTCTGGGGCCCGTGCCCTTAGTTTGTACGCTCCCAAAGCACGGAATTTACTCCCAAATTGCGTCACAACATCCCCTGACTTGACTACATTTAACAAGAAATTAAAAACGCACCTATTTAGGACAGCATTTAGTGGGTCCCTGTGATTTGACCTCTATGTGCTCATGAGTGCTGACATTGCGCATACTGACACTAACCACACTTGCATTCTGACACTGCTCGTGTCACCCTAACCATGCTATTCCTGTTGTTTATTGAGCATGCTACCACTAACCATACGATCGTGCTTCCTTTTCAGCAATTTTAAAGCACCTAGAAAGAGATTGAGTTCTCCGAGGGCGCTTATCAAGTGCACTATTATTATTCTCCATAACATTTGAATTAACCATTAGTAAACATAAGTTCTTACTTACTACTAATTTCACTGTAACTCGTACTAGGCTGTGGGCTATCAATTGACTTGCTTTCCCATATCACTACAGCGAACCCTTGCTTCAAATATCGCGTGTGAGCAACCAGAGTCACTGTGCTCTCAATTTGCACAGTCTGCAATTCAATAGGATGCTTACTAGCAGTGACTATTATCTCCGGAGCTGCAAGGAGAAATCTCTGTTTCACAGTTCACTGGAGTTGAATTCGGTATGGCAGTGTTCTGAAATTCGGTCAATTTCAGTTAAGCACCCCTCCTTAAGTGGCAGACGTTCGGCAGCGCATTTTACGGAATAAAAATCTTTGGCTAGGCAGACAATCAATCCACTCAATTCCTCAAACAGTGTATGCTGCATACGCGTCCAGATCAAGAGGCCTAGTTAGGGTGCGATGCTCACAACGTAGTCGTAAGCCAGGAGACTAGTACGAGGCGAACGCAGATTCCTCTGCACTGACTCAGCACTGCTGACACCGAATATGACGAGAGCACTGCAAAAAAGCGGCACCCGAACTTTATTCCTTAACCAGAAAGACCGGGCATGCAGCGGGCGCTTTCTCGGCAGGGACATGTGACTCAGATGTGGGTGGAGCTGATGCACGCCTTGAAGCACGGCACGGCGAGTGTTGGTTACTGTACCGAGTCCTTGCGTCTCGTCCTTCGTGTGCTCATGCCTGCTGACACTGTGCACGCTACTGCTAACCATAGTTTACATTGTGGTACTGTTTATGGCACCTCTAACCTTTCTTTGCTTGTTGGCATAGCGCGTGCTACCACTAATCATTGGATCCTGCTTCCTTTACAGTGTATGTAAAGTGCCAAGAAAGATATTAAGCTCTATGAGGGTGCTGTACACATTTATTGTTATTAATAATATTATTACTAGATTTCCCCAAAGATGCAACCTAACCAAAAAATAAGTCCAATCATAAACTCTTATGGGGCTCATAATATAAGCCCTATTCCGGAAATAAGCAGGTAAAACTGAAGACTACTGGCGAGCCTACAATTAGTACTAGCTAAGGCTATGTCCTGATTCCCTACAAGTATTGTTGAATCACAGTGCGAAATCTAAAGATGCTGATGTCTACGATCAGCTATCTCCTTAACCGCTCCCAGGCAGACTATTTAGCTAGCGATTCTTGCGGCGACCTAGCCAATCGCTTCTCTAGCTTCTTTGTCAACAAGATAGACAAGATCAGAGACTCCAATCCTAAGGTAGCACCATCCCTTCACGACCCCCTTCTCTCAACAACAGCCCACAAGACCTCCTACCTCAACTCCGTGCAGCATCTCAACGTCTACATTTAAGGAGGCCACTAGCGACCTCATTCTGAAATTCGTCTCCTTATCAAAAAAGACTACCAGTCCTCTGCACCCTACACCCAAGGTCCTACTTCTACGCTGCATAGATCTGCTGCTGCCATACGTAACTAACATTAAAAAAACTCGGTTAGCCTCAGGACATGCCCCTGCCCCTTTAAAAAAGACTGTGGTTAGGCCAGTAATTAAGAAAGGAACACTAGACAAGAAAAACTTGAGCAACTTCCGCCCGGTCTCCCTTCTATTGTTCCTGTCAAAGACGCCGGGACGAGTTGTGGCCGACCAGCTGAATTTTTATATTGAAACTCCAAACCTAGCAAGCACGTTCCTGTCTGGTTCGTGAGCTAATCACTCCACAGAGTCAGTATTTCTCAGCGTTTTGCAATGACCTCGGGAATGCAGACTTAGTTAACTTCTCATAGCTTGTTTTGCTTGATCTTTCGGCAGCTTTCGGTACTATCGATCACCAAGTCCTTCTCGGATGCCTCTCATCTCGCATGGGCATCACTGGCACTGTACCACAAGTGCTGACTCAGTGAGAGACTGCAGAGTACTGATGTGAAGGAAAAAATATCATCCGAGAAATCACTGGTCACACGTGTAACCACGCTCGTTCGGCACTGGAATTCGCCCTGGCTTTGTGCCTACATTCTTCCTCTTCATCTTCATTGCAACGAACTGACGTACAACGTGATTGGCATCGGCCTTTACGTCGCCAAATTAACTATCACGAAAGCGGTACCCGGCCGTTGTAATTCAGAAACCGCTAATAGTAAATACATCGGCAGACGTCACCTGGCTGATTTAGTGCACCGCCGTTTGAACGCAATCCTCCCTTACACTGAGGCCGTCTTCGGGTGTAATAATATAAACACCTGACACGGGCAGCTACGGTATGTATTCACAATAATAAATGACTGCCGTGGATTTTCAAGTGCCTCCCGTCAAAGCTGTCGTTGCAGCTGCTGCTCCGCCTTCATCTCCCTCGCCAGCAGCTGTCCCAAAAAAGAGGAGCGCTTCAGTTCATCTCCGGTGGGGGGAGGGCAGCTCAGCTCTTTAGAAGTTCGGGTCGGCTGTCCCTTCGCTCGACTGGAGACGTAAGAGTGCTTTTCAGCTGCAGCACTATCTTAATAGATAACCTGAAACGACTTCAAACGCGAGCGCGATTTATACAAGCAACGAAAGCAGGAGCTGACCGCCCGGAATTGTTTTCCGGAACGATTGCGACTTCGACGTGCTCACGTGGTCGCTATCTTGCAGCTTCTCACAGATCTAGTCTCGTCGTCTGCCTTCGATTTGGTCAGATAGGAAGCGGGGTAGGTAGGATAGGCAGCGTTCAGTGTCCAACGAAGACTGATAACGCCGACTGATAACGGGCGCGAGCACTCGCAAAAGTAGCTCGCTGATTTCTTCAGAGAGATGCTGTAATAATGATGACAATAACAATACATTTGTACAGAATCCTCAGAAAACTCAGTCTCATCCTGGGCGCGTATCATTTGCTGCAAAGGAAGCATGATAGAATGGTTTGTGGTGGCAGGCTAAATGACAACAAGGGTAACTTTGCTCGAGGTGACATGCACAGGGTCAGCATGCAAATATGGTTAGAGGCAGCATGCACATGTCAGCACGCATAAGCAAACAAAGGAAAAATACAGGGACCCACTAAATGCTGTGATAAATAGGTGCGTTTTTATCTTCTTTTAAATGTGGCTAAATCAGGGGATGTCGCGACGCCACTCGTACGTGAGTTCCAGGCTTTGGGAGCATACGAACTAAGTGCACGATCTCCAAAGGATTTGAGGTTCCTACGAGCTGTGGGTAAACTTCTGGATTCCGAAAAGCGGCCGTATGGTGCCCAGCCTGTGGGGGAGTAGATCCGGTAGGTAGGCTGAAGCAAAAGAATGAAGGGACCTAAAAGTGAGTGAAACAATCTTGACGTTGGCTCGCCGCTTGACTGGGAGCCAGTGCAGGTCGACGGAAAGTGGTGCGAAAAGTCACATGCGACGCTCATGACAGGCTAACCTGGCTGCAGAGTTCTTTGCATCGACAGTAAGCGCCTAATTGCACAGGCCGATTAGGCTGGACGAGGGTTAGCTTGCGGACAGCAGACGACAGCTCTGGGGATGCACGGTCGGCCCGGTGCACGCTTCGGAGCATCAGAGCTGCGTCACAACCTCTTAGTTTTCTCGGCGATCTCGCTTGCACGCCCGCCCCCTTCCTGCCACGTCCCTGTGAGGCCGATCTGAGAATGACCAAGCACCTGCTGAGCCGGATGCCGGCATGTAAATGCCTTTAGACCCGGCGGTGGCTGCAGCGGAGGCATTGAGCACAGCCGGCAGCCGACTGCGGATCCGTGAGCTACGTGGAACTTTTACCATCTGACCTTGACCACCACTTTGTCCAGGCTCCGAGCTCGAGCATTTGCACCGCAGACGCGAAGCCAGGTGGCTTGCAGCAGCCCTTCTGCAGCAGCCCTTCTGAACAGGAAAGCGCGCTCTGCCGTTCTCGCGCAGGCGACGAGCTCTCACGTGACGAGCTCGGTGGAGCGACCGTTTCGGTTGGCCGCGACGCGGGCTCCAGCCGTCGGCAATGTACGTGGGCGAGCGAACTCGAATAGGTCTGCAAGCTGGTCGTGCGCTTTCGCATGCGCCAGAATCGTGCGACCTCTGTGACAGATGGATTTTTGTGGCCTCGGCAGCACGTTTCTGGGTTGACACAGCCTGTGAGCATTGGGTCGCAGAAACTCATTGTGGAGTCTCGTTCGATGCGTAAACGGAGGCTCTTTCCCACTCACTCTGCGAGCCAGCTCCTAATGGCTGGAGGAGCTTGATTACTGTGTTTGGGTGGTTCGCCTCAGAAACAACCAAATCTGGCACCCCAGAATTCTACTTCCGTTCCATTTACAACCTCAACTTCTCTCCACACTCAGCTATGCTTCTCAGTTTCTCTTTGCTGCGTGATATGAAATTTTTTGGCTACCGAATGCTTACAGAAAGCCGCTCAGAATGAGTTGTGCAAAACTCTCCTACGTAACACCCAGATGGTCTTTGTGGTTTTTTGGAGTTACAGAAGGGGATACATACATACATTAATATATACATATATACATACATACATGCACACATACATACATGCATACATACATACATACATAAGTACATCCATACACACATGCATATGTACACACATACATATATACATGCATACATACACACATACTCAGAGACAGTCAGATAGACACATTCTTATTTGGCCAAGCATGCTAGCCATGGGCCTTTGAACTGCGACGGCCCGCCGGTTCAATTTTAAGAGCAGCAGATCCTGCTCTTTTGTGTGCTCTGTCAACGAAATACGTATATAAATTCGCATAATAGTCTTTAAGGCATCAGGTCGACATCTTCTTCTACTAGCCCATAATTGGCACTGTACCGTTCTCGTTTGCAGAATGCCGGTGTCCATTGCTCCTCAAACTGTCTGCTGCTGCTGCTGAAACGGAGTGGTTCTCGTGAGACTCTCGGACTGCCGTATTCCGTTGTTGGTGCGATGCAAGGGAATGCGTGCGGTGGAACTGCACGGATAGCTCACGATTGGTGCAGATTTTCCAATGGGAAAGCGACGAGAATGGTTTCGTCATGGAGCCCGTGCATTTCTCGCCTTCCGGAGAGCTGTTGACCGTAAAAGACACGTTTCGTTGCAGCCAATCTTGAGGAGGAACCGATGGAGATGTAGCTAATTCGAGACAGGCAGTACTCGCCAGAGCTTGGAAAGCCTCTGCTTCAGTGGGCGCTCAGCTCCTTTCCCTACTTTGGAAAAGGGATCTCACAGGTTCATTCAGGATAATAATAGCAATAATAATAATACATTTATGTAGCGCCCTCACAGAACTTAATCTCATTCTAGGAACTTTATATTTGCTGCAAAGAAATCGTGATTGAATGGTTAAGGGTAGCATGTTCAGTGTCAGTAGGCATGACACGATTAGAGGTGACATGGATAGGGTCAGCATGCAAATACGGTTAGAGGTAGAATGCAGTGTCAGCATAAATGAGCACACAAAGGAAGAATCTCATTAACTCACTAAATGCCGTTATAAATAGGTGCGTTTTAGCTACTTTTTAAAGTCCGTCACGTCAGGGGATGTCGGAATGCTAACCGGAAGTGGGTTCCGGGCTTTGGAAGCATACGAACTAAAGGCTCAGTCTCCAAAGGATTTGAGGATCGTAAGACGTGTATGTAAAGGATTAAGCCCCGCCCTGGCGTAAGCTTATTAATGTACCCAGGGGTGCCCGAGTACGCTTTGTCCTCACACGATCACTCTATCAGTTGAGCCGGTTGCGCCATCGCCCACTTTCAATCTAGGGGTCGATCTGATGACATGCTGTACCCCATGCCGTGGCTGCACCTTCCCTATTTTTGTCGGCCACCACTAGAGTGCACAGCAGCACTGCCAGACGGCGTGCGTATTTCGTTCGTGCGGCAGCTTCAGTTGGAACGTTACGGCGTGCAGCAAACGATCATTATCTTCGCTATGAATGCTTCCCTATCATTATCACTATTCTATCATAAATCTCGATCACTGTCATCTCCAACATCTTCAATTGGTCTCATAGCTTGAATAGACGTCTCCAGGCTGCTATGAATTTGCAGCAACGATGACTCTGTTTTGAGCGATTAGTCCTACAGCCTGATTAGAACTTACTTTCTGGCTTGAAGTTCGGACGAAACAGTTTAACTGGCAGGACCCAACTGTTCCCCTCGTCTTTGATAAGAACGGCAGTAGGGAGACTGAGCGAAACGCTTGTGGACGTTTTCTTATATTAGTATCGATATTCGTAACGAGTTTCTCAGCAAAAGCCTCAGTGAAAGAGCTGTGACGAAAACTGAGGAAAATAGCAAACCTATCGTGTTAGCTATGCGGGACTATAGCAATCTTGATGTATCATGAGAAGAGCAGTAGTTTTGGATTGTACATGTTGTCTTCTTAGAATGAAAGATGAACTTCAAGATGAAGTCACCAGAGGTAGCCTTGAATGCGAATATTGAGTTAGAGTATGGAACCGTGGTTGATAACTTCAGTGAGGGTGTTTCCTTGAGTATTTACTACCTGATCTTTTCTATCAGCTGACATAGAAGCTCAACATTTGTCGGCTGGATCACCTCGAGGATCGCCAGATATGGTGCTGACTTAAGTGTGTGATACATGGTGCTGACGGGAAACTATACAAATGAGGTCAGATGTACAGAGTTGTCTAAAGGATTGATCGTCAAAGAATCGTAGTAATTCTTAATTCTAGCTCGCAAAATTCGTTGAGAGTTGAGCCATGCACATAAGCCGAAATAGAGAGAAAACTAATCAGCGATGTGTGTAATGTTCGACAAGCAGGACTAATTTGAGTCGGTAAAATGAATTTTTCTGTTAGCCTTGCGAAGAAGGGGATGATTTTCTGGATTTAGAAAAATAACATCGAGAAAATCTTAAGTTAAGCATGTCTGCGAACGATTGGCAATAGCTTACCAAAACAAAGTAACGATAGTAAGGGTTAGTTTATTCAACTACCCCGTTGACATCACAGCAGAACACCCTTTACCGTTATCACCCTGCCGGTAGCAGGCAATTTAGGAACGATTGCTGCAGGAAACAAACCCTTTACCTGGGTCGTGAAGTATACGGCTGGCATTATGTTCGTTACCATTTATGGCCTTGCTGATGGCATTGTGGCCAGTTGATGGCCCATTGGCCCATTGTTAATCCAGCAGGAGCCGCTACTTTATGGCTTTTATAGCTGCTGTTATCTTGTGTTATGGATATGTGCAGGAGATAATGGAAAACTTTCGGGCAACAACTACTGGTGTTCAGAATGGAGTTCTGAGGCGAAGCTGCTGAAGCCCGGCGATAGGAAAGTCAGCGGTCGAGCCCGGGGCCAGATCGAGAGCGAGGAAAACTATTTTCTGTACGTACATGCGCCTGAACTTCGTTTGCTCCGTGCTTGAAAGTGCTAGCATCTTGGCCCTAAAGAAATTAAATATGAAGCTAATTTATTTATATATCGCTTCAAAAATAATCTAATCTACATGCAGGCGCCTATAATTTGTCGCAGGGCTCGAACCCACGACCTCGATCATCAGCTGCATTCACAGTAACCTAGGTTGTTAAAGGCGAGCACATTAACCCTTTTGCCGAATGCCAGCCGCGAACCTACGGAAACTACCGGTACTAGCAATTTTGGTTTGAGTAATGACAAATAGACGTTCAATTAGCACATTCCGATCCTATATTCCTATATCTCATTCCGAGTGCTTTAAAGCACAGCGAACGTGAATCGCTAACTAAAGGTTAATGGCAAGAAGTATATGCATTTTAGGTGAGGGCTGTCAAAATATTCTGGCCTTCTACACAGTTCTCGGTTGCTGTTCAATAAAAGCCATAAAAATGTACCGTGCGTAGGTATCTACGCAAAATCACAAAAGAAATCATATCAAGCAAGAAGTAGAAGAGGTGCGTCTTCAGCTGACACTTAAATGATGCCAAGGCATCGCAAGTACTTACCGAATCCAAAAGCAATTCCTGACTGCATGTGCGTATGCGAACTTCAGGCTCAATCACCGACAGATTTCAATATACTTTGAGGTAAGGCGCGACGTCTGGAACCCGATAGCTGGAGGTGGGTACAGGCGATGGAATTGGCCTGAAGGCTAAAAAATGATCTAAGTTAATGTATCCTTGATAGAAAGCCTACTAAGATCAGAGAGAAGAAGTATGATGTAGCGGCTACGCTGGTGACGAAAGACTAGAAGTGCTGCAGAGTTTCGCATCACCTACAATCGACTGTGGGCACACACTGGGAGTCCTGAATAAATAAAATAGCCATAATCTAAAATACATTTCATAAAGTTTGTCTTTGTTAAGCTTTCCTAATCTTGTCTAATAAGGCCGGATTTCGGTAACGTCTGTCAGCCTTAAATTAGCAGACGACAGTGCAGGTGACGTGCTCATCCAACAGGGATTCCTTTTTTGCTCCTCCAATGGTGATTCTTTTTTCTACTACCACCCCTAGATTACGAGCAGCTTTAAGTTGGCAGACTTGACAGTGCAGGCAATATGCTCATCCTGCAGCGATTCTCGATTTTTTTCATCCAACAGCGATTCTTGTTTTACTACAACCCCTAGATTAGGGCAGACTTCATTAGAGCGAGGCTAGAAGATCGAACATAATAATGAGACGCCTTATCACCACGAAGCTTTAGGAATTTAGTGGTCATCCTGGTATTAGTATCTTCGATGAATGCGGAAAGCGAACTAAGTACACTGGATATGGAGCAAAGCTTCGGAGGGTCGAAGAATTGTTAGAGCTAAGCGTCAACGGCGGAAAAAATAAAGCTACAATTCATTTTTCAATGCCTGAAAGAGAGTATTGATTTTAAATAGAACGAGACGCTAAGCCAGATTGAGAGGCACTTCATACTGCACAATCTCTATGAAAGACCGACAGCCTATACGTGCAAACTGTGGCATCCAAAGCAGTGCAACGCTGCAGCAGTGGTGCCTAAAAGAGTGAAGAGGCGCTCCAAAAAGACCCGTTGGTCAATGCTGTGTCAAAGGCTGCTGATAGATCTAGGAGCGTCGGCAAAGAGAACCTGCCCGCATTCATATTAAAATCTGCCTCCTTTAAGCCGGAGAAGAACGTATGGATCGGTTAACTCAAAATCCCCATTGCCACTTGCTGGCGAGATTTGATGAATTGATGCCATTGTTTAGCTGCTGAGTCGCCGCTCGTTAAAGTGCCTCCGATGGCAATGGCAGATGGCGGTGAGCCGTGGCGACCCGCACTAGATAAGGAGGTTGCTTTCACGCGAATCCTGCGGTAGCCGATCCTTTATCGCCACTGCAAGCGGTGGTGATAGCCGTAAAAGGCTCTTCTGTCGCTATACAAAAAGAGGCTGTTTGATCAGCTAGGATTTATTTATTTATTTATTTTATTTATGGCAGATTGGATAAAAGTTACATACAATCTCATGAGCTACTGTATGACATTTTAATGAGTGGACAGAAAATAGCTGTTTTTAGAGGGAAACGCTCTTCACCGTAACAAGGGACACACTACAAATATTTGAATATTTGCAACGGCTGGTGGCAACAGATCGAGGCACCAAATAACGATAGCTGTTGGGACAGGGTCTAAACGACTATGGGTTTTTAGTAAGGGAGACAAATTAATTGATGGCTTCAATAGAGATTGGGTTCACAGAGGTGAGAGAAGTCGCACAGGTGGCAGGTGTATTTATTAGGGTCCGGCAAGTATGACTGTGAGGGGACGGAGTCTCTAATTCGGCCCATCGTAGAGTTACTCTCTCGATTGAAGCCACTGGGAAGTAGTCTGTTTCTCGCATGATGAAGAAAGTTTACAACGTTGATTAGTAACACTTGCGGGTTATTGATATCTGTAATTTGACCGCTTTTCTTTAAAATTGGACTTTACCATTAGCAAACATGAGTTCATACTTATTACTTTTCTCGGCGTAACTCATACTAGACTGTGGGCTGTCAGGACATCAGTTCCAATGTCACTGCAGCGAATCTTTGCATCAAATATCGTGCGTCTGCAACCGGAGCTCTCAATTACGCTCTCAATTAGCGCACCTGCAATTCAACAGGATGCTTACCAGCAGTGACAATTATCCTGGAGCTACAAGGGAAATCGCTGTTTCGTAGTTCACTCCAGTTCAGCACGGCAGTTTCCTACAATTCGCTCAAGGTCAGTTAAGCATCCCTCCTTAAGTGGCAGGGTTTCGGTAGGGGATTTTCCGACTCTGGCAGGATGATATAAAAAAAAATAATAATAATACATTTTATATAGCGCCCTCGGAGAACCCAATCTCTTTCTAGGCATTTTACATATGATGCAAAGGAAGCATGATCGAATGCTTAGTGGTAGCATAATAAACAACAGGAATAACATTGTTAGGGGTGACATGCACAGTGTCAGCACGCATAAACACGTAAATAACGAATCACAGGGACCCACTATATGATTGATCTCACAGAATCTCTGCTCTTCGCTTCTTCCATTATAAGCACGGCAATGATCCAACTCTATGCCACGCTCCACTGAGATTCCCAAATTTTAAAGGTCAAGCTTTTCCGGAGTCGTCCTCAAGATTTAGTCCTCGGATACGACCGGACCCACTAGACGTTCACTGAGCAAACTAGATTGGTTGGCCCCCTCGACGAATAAGTGCCTGCGCCCGTGAGACGCGCGTGAGAACAGCGAAAACAGTGAATGCGTCTATGGCAGCGGCAGCGCTGCTCTGACACTGCTTGCAGATTCAACAGGAGTTATCCTGGCAGAGTCCGTGGCTCGTGTTTGCTCGGGCACTCTTCGTCTGGCAGAGGGGACCCAGCTTCAATGGCCCAGTGCAGTACCGCTTTGTCGGTCCTGGCAGTTAGCTATTTTGATAGAGGCAGTAGTTAGTGGCAGCATGCACAGTCTCAGCACGCATAAGCACATAAGGGACGAATCGCAAGGACCCACTAAATGCTCTCATTGATAGATCCATTTTTAGTTTCTTTTTAAATTTGGACAAGTCATGAGATATCGTGACGCAAGTTGAAAATGAGTTCCGGGCTTTGGGAGCATATGAACTAAAGGCGCGGTCTCTAAAGGATTTGAGATTTTTACAAGGTATGGGTAAACAGTTAGATTCCGAAAAGCGGGTGGTACGGTGCTTAGCCTAGTGGGGCAGTAGATCTGATAGGTAAGCTGGAGCCAAAGAATGAATGAACCTAAAAGTGATTGACAAAACCTTGAAGTCGATGCGTAGCTTGACTGGGAGCCAGTGCAGGTATGCGAGTAGTGGTGTGATGTAGCCCCTGTCTTGTCAAGCTCAAATTTTAGCAGTTTTATGTAGCTGAAAGTAGATTTCAGCATATTTTACTTAGCATACTTGACTGTGGAACTGATGCGGTTATTAAATGAAAGATTCCTTTGAAATACGACACCTAGGTTCTTGCAGATTCAATAAGAGTTATGCTGGCAGAGTCAATTTTGAGAGTTACATATTTTAATTGTTTAATCACATTTGCTTTGACCATACCGAATAGGCTGGTTTTATTATCATTAAATTTAAGAAAACTCCCTACCATCTATGTGCGGATGTCAGCAAAACACGCAAATACACGCAGCAAAAGAGCTGAGGGGATTCGACGTGCTGGAGGGCTGGGAAGGACCAAAGCCAAGATACATCTGAGTGGCATCTGCTTAGACGTGAAAGCCTAGTCGCTCCTGGCCAAAACATCGGCGAGAGAGGGAGTATAAATCTTGAAAAGAACCGGACGAAGCACAGAGCCTCGAGGTACCCCATACTTTTAATGTAAATGTATCTCAGTCTGTATCTCCATAAAGCCACGAAGACTATGTGGGTGTTTCGCAGGAGAGTTTTGTATTGCTCACTCACTGCCTCAGCGGCTTTCGGTACGCAATCGGTAGCCAACAGACTTTGTCTCACGCAACATAGAGGAAGTGGAAAGCATAGCAGAGTCAGGAGCGTAGTTGAGGTAGTGAGTAGCATGGAATTAGCAGCTTAAAACCGCTGGAAATATGTGCCATAGTCGGCAGCAGGAGGCGTAGGAATAGTACAGCTAATTTATTTTCCGTGCAGGACCTGAGGGCACGAGGAGGCTGAAACTAGTGCAGCAGTTCAGCTTGGTATGGAGGAGACAAGCCGTGGCTGACCTTGTGGGTGAGTGTAAGAACTTTGCTCCATATCCGTTGATCAAGCGGCAGTCATCCTAGCTCTTTTAGCAAATGAGACACGTGGTCGAACACATGGGATTTGAAAACTAGCCTTGCAGCCATATTCATAGCCATCTGCAGTGGCCTAGTTGCCTTTCTTGGTAGCCCAACCAAAAGGGAAATATAATAATCAAGTCAAAACAGAACTAAGGAGCTAGTTAATTTTTTCCAGCCACCGCTGAAGACAGCTCTTTATTTTAGATAGACTAGTGGTTTCTCTGATGATCTTCGTCTGTTCACATCAATATTGTGGAGTCTCCCACTGAGAAAGCTCGCCTACCGGCATGTGCAATCAGGCGCTTACAGCTGGTGCAAAACTCTGCAGATAGGCTTGTCTGTCGTGAGCGTCGTAGTTGCCACATCACACCACTTCTCGCCGATCTGCACTGGCTACCAGTCAAGCAACGGATCGACTTCAAAGTTTTGTTGCTCAGTTTTGGGTCACTTAATTCTTTGGCTCTAGCCTACCTATCAGATCTACTCCCCCACCAGGCTAAGCATCATACTACCAGCAGTTCGGAATCTAACTGTTTACCTACACGTCGGACAAACCTCAAATCGCTTGGAGACCGTGCATGTAGCTCTTAAGCTCACAAAGCTTGGAAGTCACTCCCGACTTGCGTCACAACATCCGGTGAATTAACTGTATTTAAAAAGAAATTAAAAATGCATCTATTTATCCCAGCATTTAGTGGGTCCCTGTGATTCGTACTTTGTGTGCTAATGCGTGCTGACACTGTTGCATGCTGCCAATTACCAATTGCATGCTGAACCTGTGCACGACACCCCAACCATGTTATTCATGTTTATTCATGTTATTCGTGTTGTTTGTCAAGCATAATACCACTCACCATTCGATCGTGTTACATTTGCACTAAATGTAAAGTGCCTAGAAAGAGATTGAGTTTTCTGAGGGCGCTTTATCAAGTGTATTAGTATTTTTGTTATTAGTGATCCTGAACCATTGCAGTGCAGCACCAGTGACGCCCAGGCGAGATGAGGGGCACTCTAGAAGAACTTAGTGATCGATAGTACCAAAAGCTGCCAAAAGATAGAGCAAAAAAAACAAGCCGAGGTACTCTACCTAAATGTGCATTCCCTAAGTAGATCGGTATATACATGAAGCAATGCTGACTCTGTGGAGTGATTATCTCTCAAAACAAACTAGAACTTGTTAGCAAGGTTTGAAGTTTTAATACATGAGTTCAGCTGGTTTGTGACAACTTGTTCCAGTGTCTTTGATAGGAACGGTAGAAGGATGACTGGACGGAAGTTTTTTTTTAAGTTCTCTTGGTCTAGTGTTTCTTTCTTGAATATTGGGCTGTCTACAGCCTTTTTGAAAAGTTCTGGGTCAGGAACTAAGGCTAAGGACATATTTATGATGTTAGCTATGCATGGCAGCAGCAGATTTATGCATCGTACAAGCAGGACGGTCGGAATAGGGTCTAGAGGACTAATTGTCTTCTTTGATCGGGATACGAACTTCAGCACGAGGTCACTAGTGCCCTCTTTAAAAGAAGACATTGAAGCGATTCATGAAATCTACGGATAGGATTCCGAAGGGGTGCTGCCAACCTAGGGATGGATTCCGTGTCTTGATTATCTGATGTTGACAAAGAAGCTATAGATGTGATCAGCCAGATCATCACAAGGATCACTAAGTAAGGAGCTTTTTTAACGGGAAGAGGTTAAGGAGATGGTTGATCGTAGGTTAGAAATCCGGCAGCGGTTGGGCTGCTGGACGAGGGCACCGCAGCGCTGATCAAAGCGCCTGAAGACATATTCCCCGAGCGCATCCCGGTCCGCTCCGGCGTCTTTTTCTAAACAGTGCTGCTCTCTTTAAATCGCAAATGTTCGTGCGGCTGTGGGAGCTCTGGGGCGTGACCGTGCGTTCTCGCTGAGCCCGACTTCGCCCGTCTGGGAACTCGATTTTTGAGCGGCATAATAAAGTGTATTGCGGCTCTAACAGCGGCGAAAATATTCTAGATACGGCCTTCTGGCACGGTCTGGCTCCCGCTAGCCAGAGCGACACAGCAAGGCCGCGCCAAGGCCGTCACAAATATTAGTGGAAACGCCCGCTGGAGCACAAGCTGGCTCGTTATCAGGCGGATATTCGATTAGGCAGCTGGTGTTCGTGAAGCAGAAGTGTCCCGGTGCGCGATGCACAACATGCTGGCCCCCTAGCCGGGCGGCTGGCGCCGGTCCAAGCGCTGGGTTTGAGATAGACGGAGTACGCTGGCAAGTTGCTGACCTGAGGGCTCTGCCGGAAGAGGAAGCTGGTCCGGGTGGATCAGAACGTGCAGCTGCCGAGACTATACAAGCCAAAGACGTGGACCAGCGGCGATCAAACTCGTTGCTAGGCAACGCACTGCCCAACAGCCAGCTCGGTTTAACAATTTCGATGTTATATTGAGATGAGCAGCCTGAAGATTTAGGGAGGGTGTGGACGTTTTGTAGCAGGTATACTATCTTTCTTTCTTTCTTGTGTTTGGTTGTATTGCTCGACCACTATTTTTGGCATGCTGGCGTGCAATCTTTAGATCATAGGAGAATATAGCTGCTTCATGATCGATTGCAATGTATGGCCTTGTTAATTGCGTGTTAACCGCGTTTCGGCCGGTTCCAACTGAACGTTGAATTGTCCGTTGACATTCTTAGTGGGTTCGGACCCTGGTATCTTGGATTGCGGATTTATGAGGCTATAGCTCGGCATTGACAGCCCGGGAGGTAAAGCGCTCGCTCTTCAAGACCCAGGTCGTGGGTTCGAACCCTGCAGTGGACGATTCTTTGTCGTCAACTGCAAGTGGTAATGAAAGGCGCTAAGGCTCTTCTGCCGATATGCAATCGAGGCTGTTAAATTAGCTAATATATATATATATATATATATATATATATATATATATATATATATATGTGTGTGTGTGTGTGTGTGTGTGTGTGTGTGTGTGTGTGTATGTATATATATATATATATATGCAAACATACGTCGCAGCTTGGGAGACAATAACTACACCTGAGACGTTCAGAGTCGGAAGCCTTCCTAAGCCGGTTGATTTTAGTCGAGCCACCAAGCTTGATACCAGAGGGCGAGAGCAAGGAAATATATTTTGCTATTATGCGCTTTCGAATGGGCTTCGTTTGTTCCGAGCCTGATTATGCCATCACGAAGAGTCGAGCGCAGATTCTGCTACGAATGTCCATCGCTTAGCAAAGGCAGGCGAAGCACGACTTCCGGTCAGTAATTAATGCTCAATGTGGCAGCCGTCTAATACACCAACTCTGCCGGTCCGGAAGCGGAAGCAAGGAAGCGCGGTGGTCACTTCAGGCGACCGAGGGGCGTCGTAGCGTAAGCTCGACGAATGCCACTCCCACGAGGAAAACATCATGAAGTGACCTAACGAAAATATAACGGACTAACTACCGGCTACTACCTAAATTAGCATTAGGGGCAGAATATTTTGAGTGGGATGATTCTGGGCCGATTTCTATTGTAGGCCTTTTGCAAACAGTGCAGGCTTCTCGCTGCGGACTACTTGAACCAGCGTGAACTTTGACCTTTTAACTTTCAACCGACCAGAATGCTCCTTTGAGGTTTTCAAGCTGCCAACCATTTTAATAGAGACTCAACTTGCCACGTAGGAATTATGCCATTTACGCTAAGCAAGGCCGCTGCCTTGCGTTAGTCAGTCTGCCAGCTTCCGGCGAGGTCATTACATCTCCGCCGTGCAGGTTTGGCCCAGTGGTTAAGGTGCTCGCCCTGAATAATGTTTGGCCGAGGTCGTGGGCTCAAGCCCTTAGGCGCATGTGAAGCGCCTGAGTAGAGAATACGTTCTCTTAGGGTGCTATACAAATTAATTATATCCGTCAGCAGTTTGGAGTAACGCGGTCGAAACTTTGGACGGACCTGGGTCGAAACTTTGGACGGTGCGGCTGCAAATGGTCCTCGCCTGGTTTAGACGGCGAGTCTTGCTTCCTACCTGCTCGATTGAGTCTTACTTAGGTCTTCCGGTTTGTAGGAGTTTTAGGAGGCAATCTTGCCCAAAGTCTTGCTTCCTACTCGCTCAGCCCACTGAGCGTTCGTGGGATAGCTGCTGCATTTCTCAACGGCTATGCTTCGCCAACGCAATTACATTTAGAATAAAACCTGTCCGCTACAGCCTTTACCGCTCGCCGCCTCAAAACCTAATTTTTGAACTCCGACCTCAGAGTGACCCAGAAACAGGGACTCGCGTGGAATGCATCGATGAGTTCCCTTCCTTCTTTGGCTCCAGCCTACCTATTAGATCTACTGCCCCACCAAGCCAAGGATCGTACCACCCACTTTTTGGAAACTAACTGTTTACCTATACCTCGTACAAACCTCAAATCCTTTGGAGACCGTGCATTTAGTTCGTATGCTCCCAAAGCCTGGAACTCACTGCCGACTTCCATCACGACATCGCCTGAATTGACTACATTTAAAAAGAAACTAAAACACGCCTGTTTATGACAGCATTTAGTGGTTCCCTGTGATTCGTCCTTCACGTGCTTAGACGTGTTGACACTGTGCATGCTGCCACTAACCACACTTGCATGCTGACCCTGTGCATGTCACTCCTAACCATATTATTCATGTTGTTTATCAAGCATGATACCAATCACCATACGATCGTGTTTCCTTTGCAGTAAATTTAAAGCGCCTATAAAAAGATTGAGTTCTCTGAGGGCGCATTATCAAGTGTATTATTATTATTATTAAGCCGCGCCTTCTCCGCCATTTCCTGCAAAGCAACGAGGTGGGCGTGGTCAGAACGACGTCTAACATTGGTCACTTGCTGAGTCAGGGCTGGAAAAGTAGAACCGGGCTTGGCTGCTGATTCTTTGCCAAGTCTTCCTTAAGTCTGGATCGCCCCGTCGTATTTCTGACGTATACATCAAAGACTGTAAAAGGTAAGAAGCAGGTAGAAAACAAGACTCGCCGGGTAAACCAGGCTTTAGTAGAATTCCATGAGTACGCTGCCGCTGCTTACGAACGTGGCATTAGTAGAATTTTACTAGAATTTTTTTTCAATTTCTTTGCTTTTCTGTGCAGCCATGACATGAGGCTCCTTCCTCTGTAAGCGCTTTTGGAATATCCGCCCATTTAATCCACAGAATGAGCCTACTTCTGCCCGCTAAGTGATGAAGGCACGCCCACGAGCACAGCGAGATGGAGCGTACCAGAGTGCGGGTTCAGTATAAGACAATGGCTACCCGTTTGGAGCTGATGCAGCACGTGTAGTACGTGAGCCATCTTTAACCTGCGCAATACAGTTGAAAAGCTTTCAAAATTGAAACGGAAGCACCCGACGAAAGAAAAAAGCCCAGCATGCATGGCAGCTCCTTAACCACAGGATGGCGATACACACGGACGACCTTAGTCACTAAAATCTCTACCTTGTGACGATTCGTCGCGGCGTCAGATCGTTAGTCGCCGTCTGGGCTAATAAATGACGACTAGCCGCGAGCGGTCTTTACGCCCTTTTTTACCCATTAAACTTTAGATCAGGCGCTGGCACCCAAGCCTTGCTCATATATATGTATATATATATATATATATATCATTAAATGAGCAAGGATATATATATATATATATATATGTGTGTGTGTGTGTGTGTGTATATATATATAATTCATTCGTTTAGCGCTCTGAGAGAACTTAACCTCAATTCAGGCGCTTCACATGCACCATGGGGCTTGAGCCCACGACCTCGGCCGTCAAATGCATTCACCTTGACCTTATTCGGGGTGAGCACCTTAACCACTGGGCCACAGCAGTGAGGTGTCGTATGATCCACACGCTGGTAATGGTGGCATGTGCTTGGGAAATCCTCTTTCACTAAAGCCACGCCGTCTCACACTGGTCATTTGGCTTCACGAGTCTGGGCTTCTCACCTGTGGAGATCTCACTACAGCTAGTATCAACCTCGGTCTGTGTAACCACTCGATGGCGTCCGCTAGTTGCCCTTGACAACTTTAAAATTAATGACAGCCAGTTTTGTGCCGGGGCCTTATGTTTCGCGCGCATGCGTACTCGCCTCCAGTTAAGCAATTGACTAAGGTCAACATTCCCCGCCAGACGCTTTCTCCAACGGCATGGAGGTTTTCCAAATGCTGTACTGTGATTGCTGGGGCGCACAAAATGTAGCTTGCGTGGTCGTTAGTGTACACAGCGCTTGTGCATCACTATAGCTGCTTTCAGAAACTGCGGTCAGAGCTTACTTAACACAACATAGCTCGCGAGCTGACGTCTCGGACAATAAGACTTGCATAGGATACAGTCACGGCTGTATTGGTATCTGTATTGATGTTTATATTTGTAAATATTTCTGCATCCGTATTCGTATCGGGGTGAGCCGTGATGGCACACTGGGTAAGGCGGTTGCTTTCACGGCCTCGGTCCCGAGGTCGTGGGTTCGATTCCTGCGGTGGGGCGATCCTTTACCGCCACTGCAAGCGGTGGTGATAGCCGTAAAGGCTCTTCTGTCGCTATACAAAAGAGGCTGTTTAATCAGCTAGGATTTATTTATTTATTTATTTGCGAAGGTCGGCAATCGTCGGCCTTCGTACGAGCGGCTCGCTATCCTGGTCGATAAATCAAGCTTTCGCCCAGTAGCTGTTGGGCACCGCTCGGAATGCCGCTGCTTTGCAGCACGTTGACGTAGACATTCTGTTACATAAGGTCTTCAAGGCGATACAGCGTTCCATTACCTGCAGTGTCAAAAAGAGCCCCAGAGAGCGTGCTGCCCACTTCACAGCGGAGTGTACGCAGTCATCTCTGCACTCATCTCGTCTTCCGCTTATTCGAACCCAACGCAATATTATTTTTCATTAAAGAGGCGCAACTAAATGTCAAGCAACGATTTTCAGGGTTGCCCTCACGGCGTGGTGCGGTTTTCCTGCTAATATGGTTCCCCGAATATGATTCTCCTGTGATGTCCTGCCGCAGCAGAAAGTCAAGCTGGCCATCGTGGCTGTCAGGCGGCTGTCTTTTTCTGGGGGCCCACGAAGCGGCAGTAGGTCAGTTAGCCATAGTATCCCTAATAGGACCTTCGATCATTCCAAGTACTCGAGCGATCCTAGTATCGCTCCAGCTTTTGCTTGAGAAGGTCAAGGTGTAAATGCCCAGAATGCCAAGTCTCTGCGAACCTCGGCTCGCTGCAGCAGCAGACTCGAGCCACCTTGCCTGAAAGGAGAAATAAAACATTGCCCTGGATGTCGCAAGCATCTCCCACACTCTCGTACAGTGAAAAAAACTAGCATCTCAATCTTCTTCTCGGCTTAGCCTTAAAAAACAGAAATTGTAAAAACCCTCTGATTTATGCCCGCGTATTGATCAATTTGTCCGTTTCTCTGCATAGACTTCGCTGTAACCATGGCTACACGTCGCCACACAATGCAATCCGTCACTTTGATATCTACGGACGTCACTTCCTGAGCCGTCGTAGGCGCTAAGAAACACCGTCGGAATGGGGGACATATCCTAGGGTGCGTCAACACTTATGGCCCTGAGTGTAGGTTCGATTTCGAAGGCTCAAAGAACACGCAGCTTTGAGCGAATCTCCTTCACTCACGACACGAGAAACATGGCTAGGCGCGCTACCAGCAGTACCGCACAAGGACCCAGGGAAGGAGGGCCATATGGCCTTGAGCTTCATCGAATCGACCTGAAGCTTGTTACGACAGGATACTTCTGGAAAGGGAAAGCTCTAGTCCCTCCTCGTTGCTTAATTAATAGGCTGTGCCTATTGTTACGATGCCTCATAGCAGCCACTGAACCAAAGTTCTTCGTCAGAAACAAGGGTCACGCAGGAGGTGCTCGTCCTTGCAAATGGCTGACAGAGCTGGCGAGGTCAGCGCCTGGAAGCATGGCTAAGGATTCGTAGATGCTGCACCGATGCACGGGGGACGCAGGCCGCCGATTGTGCTATGAGCTCGCTGTAGTGGCTCTCCTGAACTGTGGTCCTATGCTACAAACCCAGCGAAGGTGACAGGCGCTAGTCGTTGAAGATGGTGACACATATTGCCAGACCTGTGGCCTTGAATTACGGCTAAAGAAGTCGTACATGAAGCACGCATAGAATGAAGCATGCATACACTAAAGCACGCATGCACTGTGTTATGAGGAAGGCAGCTTAACACGGCAGCAATACAAAGCGCTCCGTTACCTTAATACCAAAAAAGCCAGCTCGTTTGCATAGAGTAGTCTATGTGACAGCCTCAGAGAATTAAATGTTTACAAAGCCAGCCAGTACGTAGCTCACTTCGAAAGCCCTTAGTACAACAGATCCGTCCTGAGACCAAAGTACATCAAAACACTAGTCAACTATTACGTATCCGGTTCCTACAGGATAGAACTCGGGAACTACTAATAATCTATGGCACAATCACAGTTTGGCTGGTTTAGCATTCAAATGTTTTTGTAGCGCACCAGGGCAACAATCGATTAAATAAAAAAAGAGTTCACATTCCTAACTTAGATGATATATTTCAAAGCCTCAGAGAGGCACGGATGTCCAGGACCACTCGCAGCCGTAGCTCTCCTATTCAGCTTGAAGCACAAAGTATGACTGATTCATCGTCGCTCGAAGTAGCTCGTTTACATTCTAAACCACAGGTCGTGACATATCCGGTTACTAATCATCATAGTTCAGGGACTGCTAATAATCTCAGGCACTGTCGTTATTTGACTGATTTAGCATACCAACGGACTTTACTTAAACGTCTGCGATTCTCGGTGGGTTGAAAGAAAATTAATATAACCATCTATAGCATTTATCCATAGTCGGCGTCACCGCCTTATCGGGCTCCAACACCAAATGCTGCCGAAAAGTCACCTTCACATTCAGGCGGTCATTGCTGCTTTCGGTTCAATTCCTTCCCCAACAGCAGTCAAAGAAAGCATCGAGCTGGACGTCAATGCGTATTCTGAACCCCTGGCTTTGCTGGCGACTATATGAACGGTGCGTCACTTGAAATAGACAGGCGAATACCTGTAGGCTTAGCCCTATCTAACGAGATGCCTGAAACTGTCTCAAAACTAATGCATCACTTTTTTACACGACACGGGATGGAGCAAGCTTCAAAGGAACGCTGCATGAGCGATTGCGACTACTCATTTTCATCTTTGCTATCCTTGCGACCGATCCCGTCGGCTGTCATGCCTAGCGAGTTCTGCTAGACTGTCCGCGAGGCTTGGTGGGCAAAGATGACAAGGAGATCTCCTAGCTGAGCCGACACCTGCTAGCCTCCTGCCGCCCGAAACTGCTAGCGTTGTTGTGCGTTGCAGAACTCCTTCCAGAGGTCTATATATTCGTGCCAACATCGAATGCAAAAACCGTTGCAGCTCAGATCGGACCTGTTTAAAGTGTATACATTTTGTTTGGGAAATTGCGTGCCCGCAGGCACGTAAATGCTCACCGCTTGAATTGCATGTCCTGTCACCTTGTCACCCTCGCGCCCTCCACCCTGCAGGCCAGCGCTTCTGGGCCCGAGCAGGCTGCGGCTTTAGCCTCGCCGACTGTTAGCGACCTGCTTAAATCGCACGTCCCGCCATCATGCTTCCAGGCGCCATCGTGCTTCCTGGCGCCCGCCGCCGTCCTCTGCCCCCTTTGCTCGCTCACCTAAGCGCGCTGCGGCTCGAGCCTTCCCGACTGTAAGCGACACTATTAGCTACGATCGAGCCTGTTAACATTTTGCTTATGTCATCCAAATGCATTCCCCGTTGTGTTTACTGCCAGCCAGGGTTCGTGAATTGGACATTTTCCTTCTGAAATCTACTCGCAGCCAGCTATGTGAAAAGAGGTGCATACCTAGTATTCTAAGCATTGTGCCGTCCGACGAGCTCTCCCACTAGCACACTCCCTGAATCACACTTACTGTTGGCATACCCGTATGAATTAGTTCTAGACCTGCGAGTTGCTGGCCGTGATTCAAGGCTCGGTGCTTCACAGGAGTAGTCACGCGTCGCGTAACGAACTAGTGTTGCTACGAGCGCTGCAATTGCGGCCTTGTTCTGTCCTGACGTGAAAGCCACTGCACCCTGCTCGTGACAACGTAAAACTATAATAACACACAAGAAAAACCTAGGTCAGATCTGGGCCTGACGTTTCACAGGTGACGCTGCCAAGAACTGTCTACTTGGTTTTGCAATGTATGCGCACAATTCAGATCACTTGGGCAGAGACCTTCCGCGTGCATAAGCAGCATTAAAATGATAAGCCAACAATTAGCTAGGTGCCTAGCACAGGCTCCACCAAGTTTTCCGCTAGCTTACAAGCAAAGACGGAATCATCTGGAACTATTCATCTCGGCTGTCCTAGAAAATGGAGGATCTAATAACAAACCGTCAGCCAGTTAACTGGCGGCTGCATACAAGTATCTGCTCATGAGGCACCATGTACAAGCGACAGACAGCTTTTCACCGCAAGACGGTGGTGCGCACGTGCGAGTGACTCTGCGTTAGTGCTCTCTTACAGAAACCCACAGATGATAGCAAATAGGTCTGTATCGAACGTCAAGTATGGAATGATTTAACGCTGGCAGAACGTAAACGATCGGAAGCTGCACGAAATACCGGCATTGACCTCTGCCATGTCCGAGTGCAGGCAGGCTGCAGTGACACACACGTCGGCGGCTATGCAGCCAGTAATGACAATAAGCCGACCAAACTGCAGGCAAACTGCAGGCACTACGTTACGGCTCTCGCGGATACTTTAGGAAGTGCACAGCCTTTCGTTCAACCGACAGACCAAAGCAGGCTTTTGTATATAAGCCTTCAGAAAGCTGTGTTCGGCCGTGCAATAACGAGCCGGCTGCTGACGCGCGACTGACGCTGTTCTTCTAAGCTGAATGGTCGAGCTGCGAGCGGATGAACACCTCTGACGATCTCTAAAAATAAATTCATACCGGGTGGGTGGTTTCGAGCAGTTGCGGCAGCATTTTGGGTGCATCATAGCACACCTGGTCCCTGCAGCCATATGGAAGAGAAAAATATGAATGACTCAGCAACTCGACCAGCTCGGTAAAAGCGAGGCTTGCCGCGCCTCTCAACGCTGCAGCTTTCAGCTTTTTCTCTCCTTTGACAATAGTGAAACGGAGAAACCAGCACAAAGTCTTATCGCGACTCCGGCTTGCGGAATTTGCGGCTCCAGAATTGTGACGATCGAGGATCGCCTGTAGCGTGGAGTATTTGGTAGCTCGCTATATGTATTGAGCAAAGCTCGTACGTTCCTTAACCGATGCGTGTACGTTCGTAAGATTCAATTTCAGAAACGCCGGGTAATTGCTGAGAATTGAGGATAATTCTTAGGCACCTTTTTAGCAGCCATCTTTTTCTTGACATTTATTTCTTGTGGCTATTTCGGTTAGCATTAAAACTTTGTATGGGCCAATAAAAGCCTAGGAATTATAAGCCGCTATGACAACTCTTGAGGCTGTCAGAAAGATAAGTTTACCGCTGCATCGTATCTTGGTTTCTCTCCACAGTTAAAGACGTCGAGTGACATTGATGCAAACAAAGGACGGCTTGGGAGCCCAAGGGTAATGATTTTCAACTAGAGCATAGAAAATTCGGCAGAAAAAAGAGACAGTTGAAGCCAGATGACGGACTAGGCGACGGTTTTTTGTGTGCATTGTGTAGCCGTTGTAGAGCCTGTGACTATTGTAGCTCGCTTTCACACTGCGACTCTAAAGCATTCCTTGTCCGATGCCTAGCGCATTCGATGCTAGTCCAGCTTTCTCCCTTATGATGGGGGGAGAGGCGATGAGTCGATCGTCTCATGTCTCGCGACAGCCCGCGATAGTCACGTGACGGCTGAAAAAATCTTTCCGAAGTGCTCAGGAGGAACCGTGTTTCGGCAGCATGTTTTTACACTATTGTATGACGAATTTCAGCAATCATATAATGATATGCTATGCTGGTTGCATTATGATGACGGAGAAGACCGTACGCTTACGTAAGTCTTGCTCCGTTTCGACGAGTCTCTCGGCGGTGCATTATAGTCAAATTGGCGGACTCCTTAATTTGCTAGATCGTTGCGACTACTTCAGAGATTATGCCGCACATGTGTGAAGTAGAGGATGAAATGCCATCACACCCGTGCCACGCACGGTTGCGTTCGGCTAATGGAACGGACTGGTAAATGACAATCAGATATCTGAGTAATGTGTCGTGGCCTGGCGCCTTGGACTGGGACGTTGCAAAGCCCCACTTTCAGCAGTTCTGTTAATGGCTGTTCGATTTCATCTGATTACATATTTGCTAGCTATTCTCAGCAAATAAAATTATCAACTGCATTCACCTGGACGTTGGTTGCTGAAGGCGAGCACTATAATCCCTGTGCAAAACCCAGCCGCAGACCGAGGGGAAATTGTCGGTACTAGCAATAGCGCCAAATCTCATTCCAGGTGCTTTAAAGCACCATGAAAGTGAAGCACTAGCCAAACTTCAAATTCAAGAAATGTAAGCTCTTTTCGGCAAGGGCTGCGAAGAAATTCTGGCCTTCTACACATTTTACGGAAGCTTTTCAACAAGGGCCAGGAGATCACGGTATCGTACGTAGGCATCTATGCAAAACCACACGTGACGGCACATCGAGCCGTAATGGCTCACTAGGTAAGGCGGTTGCTTTTCACGACCTCGGCCCCGAGGTCGTGGGTTCGAATCCTGTCGTGGGCGATTCTTTATCGCCACTGCAAGCGGTGGTGATAGCCGTCAAGGCTCTTCTGTCGCTATACAAAAAAGAGGCTGTTAAATCAGCTAGTATTTATTTTTTTATTATTTATCGAGCAAGAAGTGGTAGAAGAAGTGCGTCTCAAGCTGATACCTAAACGATGCCAAGGCATTGCAGGTACTTACCGAAGCCAGAATCGAATCCTGACTACGCGTGCCCATACGAACTGCAGGCGTAACAATCGTAACAGATTTCAACGTACTTTGAGGTGAGGCGAGACGACTGGAGCCCCGGGTGCTTGAGGTGGGTACAGGCGAGTGAATCGACCTGAAGGCTAAGAGATCATCTCTAAGTTAAGCAGATCCTTCGTAGGAAGTTCTTTAATCTCAGAGAGTCGATGTGTGATGTAGTGGCTACGCTGCTGACGACAGACCGGATGAGCTGCAGAATTTTACACAACCTATGTTGATTATGTGCACAGGCTGAGTCCTGAATAAAGGAAATAGCAATAATCTAAATTAAATGTCCCAAAGCGTAAATTTTTCAAGCTTTCGTACTCTCGTCTAATATGGTCCTGATTTTGGTAATGTCTCTCAGCTTTAAGGTGGCAGACTTGACAGTGAAGGCAACGTGCTCGTCCAACAGCGATTTCATTTTTGCTCATCCAACAGTGACTGTTTTTACCCCCACCCTCAGATTACGGGCAGACGTCACTAGAGTTATGCAAGACGATCAAATCGTGATGATAACTTCTTCGAATCGAGCGTCACGTTAAACTTGCGCACAGCTAATAAGATGCCTTATCATCACGAGGCTTTAGGAAGTTAGAGGCTGCCCGATTGGGACGTTGGGAAGCCCCACTTTCAGCAGTCCAGTTGGTGGCAGTTTGATTTCATCTGATTACATATCCGCTAGCTTTTCTCAGCAAATAAGATGTGGATGCTTTATGGTGGCCGACTACTTTAGCTGTATTCGACTTCTTTCCTGAATGAATGCGTGACTTTTCTTCGTCACAAACTATTACTGAATAGTTTCTTCGTGGGCCGTCGCTGACACTCTGCCTAGCAGCCAGTATTTTGCGAACATCCAACGGTGCCGTCAAGTTAGGCACTGGTTTTTGCTCATCAAGAAGCAACTTTATCCTCAACCGGCCACCCTACAGTAAATTGGCTGGAGTAGGTATAGGAGTAGGTAGTAGAGATCTAGTCTCGATAAACATGTTGCTCGCTGGTTCGAAGTATCACCCGGGGCTTTGTTCGGCTAAAGCCTTTGGTGATTGGCGCCTTCGCTGACTAGATGACTCTCACTGCCAGCCCGTCGCCCTGAGGACAACCCGGTCTAGAGGCACTAATCTGTGCAAACAAGGTGAATCAAAGCCTCAAATTTTGGCTCTAGTGAACTGCGAGCCACTGTCGCTCACTAGTTGGTCCGCAGTGTAGTTCGGTTCGCCCATCAGAGAGCCAGCCGATGAACAACGCCAACGGTTTATTGTACAAGGCACAGAGCAGCAAGACGCACGACTGCCTTCGCCCCCTTCTCCCACTAGAGTCTCCTTCCACTCCTCCGGTTGACCCCGATGATTAATCGAGGACCACAACTGTGCAGTGGCCGATCCTGATGGTGAATTCACCATCTGGCCACCAGCGGTTACCGGCCGGTGTCCATGCCACATCACAGGCTCATTAGAGGAGCCGGCATACACTAAAACTACATGCAGTATCCAAATTTACGATGTCAAAGACTTGCAAATTCATCATTCGTTCCCGCTGCGAAGGGTTTGTCTAGATAGAACTATTTGCTATATTAATCGACAGGCACCGCTTAGTCAATTCCATTGAGGCGTAACAGACTAGCAGGTCAATTGCGAGCTGATTGTTTGGGTATTTCGGGACTACGTGCACCATAGTGGTTATAGATAGACATGTTGGCGCCTAGATTTTCTCGACATTGGCTTCCAGCTGCCAACAAGTTCTTAATGACTTTGAATGTAAAGAGGCCTAACTTTCTGGCAACCATGGTATTTTAGACAGCATGAACATGGCCTTTTTCCAGGTCCCGCAAAGCGCGACGGCGAAATGACCGATGGATGACAACCTGCTTCTCGCCTTTGAAGATCAGATTATCAATGGGTTGAGAAATGATGTCCAACTGCGCTGTAACGGCGCCCGTCTGGTTAGCAGGGCTTGAAATGCTGCGTCTGCTGCTTTTGCTCGTCCGCAGGCTTCTCGTCAATCTTAGACCACGTGACACGGTCTGCTGTAGAACGGCTGCAACATGTTCCTCGTCTTGACCACTGGCGGTGGTCCGTGTGCAGACAACTTGGGTGGGTTCCTGCTGAGTGCATCTGCCTATCACTAGCTCCTTCACTGTAGCGGACTAAAGTGAAGTTTTAGCATCGGGCATCCGCTGCTGGTACTGTGAGGCCTCAGCTGTGGGCTTCCTATAGATTGCCGAGTAGAGATCAGCGGTTCGCTTTCAGCTAACAGGCACCGCCCAAAGACATCGTGGTAACGCAACGGCAACTATTCTCCTGCTACCGACTATGGCTGATCCTTTTCAGCGGTCCTGAGCTGCTACTTCCATGCTACTCACTACCTCAACTGCTCTCCTGACTCTGCTATGCCTCCCACTTTCTCTTTGCTGCGTGAGATGAAGTCTGTTGGCTACCGAATGCGTACTGAAAGCCGCTTAGGCTGTGAGTGCGCTATACAAAACTCTCGTGCGTAACATTCACCTAGTCTCTATGACTTTTTGGAGTTACAGACGGAGATACATTACATGGTTGACAGCTTACGAAGGCCGAATCGGGCAGCCATAAGTGGGCATTTCCTTTGCTGAACTGGGGTGGTAGTGTGAGAAGCACATGTAATGTAATGTAATGTATCTCCGTCTGTAACTCCACAAAGCCACAAAGACTATGTGGGTGTTACGCACGGAGAGTATTGTTTAGTGCACTTGTGGACTGGTGGTAGTGTGAAAAGCACATCCGGCTGGCAACGGGTTTCGCTTCAGCACTGCACCGATGCAGTGATGATTAGAGGCATCCACGGAGATCACGTGATGGGCAAGTTAACGCTATCAGACGCCGAACCGCCGGGGAGCATTGATAGCTAGCCTTTGATCGGATCAAATGTTTTCGCCTGGCTGGCGTCCCAACCTTGGCATCTGCCTTCGCGAAGTGTCGCACAGTAAAGTTGTGGACACTTCAGCAGACACTTAGCTGGCAACACTTTCCAAAGTGAATGAGCATCCTGAGAAACCGCCGCAAGACGTCGATCTTTAATATAAAGGCGAGATCCTAATCCCCGACGGCCTCTAACTTGGCGGGGTTAGATCTGTCAGATCGCCGGCCGACAAGGTGCGGCCCCGATCAGGAATCTGCCTTGCCGAGTTCGAAATTCTCGGCGCTAGATTGATTAATTAGCCTCTCCTGCTTAATCCAGGTTATTCTCGTGGAATTTCATTGGGAATCGCCCCCTTCGGGACCCTGTCGCGCTCATCAATTGTGGACCCTTCTCACAAGAATGTCATCGATACATTTATGAACCCCGAGGGATGCCCGCGAAATGACTCGCAGCATTTCTGTGAAATAGCACGCGGGTTGATGTAATACTGAGAGTGGCGAGCGAAAAAAATAAAAGCGTCCATACTGCGGGGAAATCTTCATTGGAAGACTGCCGGCTTGAGACTGAGAGCCGTCTGCATGCGCCAGCAATACGGCGTCGGGTGTACTGAAGTAGGTGAAGCAGACCCAGCTTGCAATGACTAACCTGGGGATCTGGAGATGACAACGTTAGCGTTGACGAACTGTCTCATTCGTTTAACCGGGACCAGTGCAAAAGCAGAACTACGTTTCTTTGCTCAGCGTCAGAACTCGTATACTTGGATTTTGTATTTTCCAGGCGAGTGACGCAAAAAGATAGAAGACTTCGGGAAACGCTTCAATCAGGTTATCACGGTGGCGTGGAGTGGTCGGCCGCGAAGCCGATGGCAGCAGTCTTCCCCTTCCGATTACGTCAAACTCTGTAAAGCTAGCGCCAGGCCTGGAAGAGCTGTCATATCTTCGTCTACATCAGTGACTTTTAGGATGTGCATTCGCCCTTTGTACAGCATAGAGAAAACATATCTTGACCCCTTACTGACTGGCGTGCAGCCATAGACATTGAGTCTGACCTTCGTCGGCTTAAATAAATATTGGCCGATGAAACAGCGTCCTTTCGCATAGAGGCAGATTAGCCTTGACGACTTTCACCTCCGCTTGCTGTTGGCGCATATTGAATCGCCCACTGCAGGATTTGAACTCATGACCTCGGTCGTGTAGACCACGCACCTCACCTCCTGGGCTATCACGGCCCAGGCTTAGGTGCGTCATCGCGACTGCAGCAACGTGAAGCAGTCGACGAGGTATTGCTGCCAGTGGCTCTAGTTTCAGCCCGCACTTAGAAGCCAAAGCCAAAGGCCCTAAAACTAGAAAAGCATATTACCTGATTTGACAGCCTCACTTTGCGTAGCGGTGGCAGCGCCCTAGCGCCTGTCGTAGCCGCTTGCAGTTGGCTGATTAAGGGATCGCCCAGTGCCGAGATTCGAACTCAGAATCACGAAGGTCACGAAGAGCGAGCGTCTTCCCTTCCAGAGCTACGGTGGCCCTAACATCCGCAGTCGCTGCTCGGTCGGTATCACGCGCACATTATCGTCAGAAGTTGCTTAATTCAAAGTCGCCGGCCAAAGCACCGGCATTCGCGGTGTCTGCTACTGTAGCACGAAGCGCAAGTCTGCATGCAGCAGACAAGTGGCGCCTCTCGTTTGCCCTCGCGAAGCTCGCAGGTCTTGCCGAAGTCTGAGCACTTCCTGTGACTCGGCACGCTCAACACCCAAGTAACGAGATCTGTTGCGTCGCTCTGCTCCGCGGCGACTCTCGAGTCGAGGCTCTACTCTGCGCGTCGTCCGGAAGCCGGAAATCCGGACTTCCGGCTTCTGGACGATTTGAAAGCGCCTGTGAGCTTGAGCTCGTGCGACTCGGGCAGAGCGAGCCGCTGCGTTACGTCCTGAGATCGAGAAATAATTGTCGAAGAAACGCTTGAGCGAGAGTCGGCTGCGTCTCCGAAAGGAGAGCTCTTCCTCTTGCGGCGTCGCAGTGAATTTCGATGACTGCACGTCCGGTCTCGCGCAGAACGCCTCCTCTCTCGGCGCACAAAATGCACGACGACTCAATGAGACCGAGCCATGCAATGTAAAACGAGTCAAAGGATTATCACTTGCGACGTTGTCGGCGGCGAAGGAATGCGCAACACGTCATACGAATCACTTTCCTGACGAATGAAAGATGCGCCTGAAATCTCGTCAGCAGCACTGTATCAAAGCTACGTATATCTCCCGGCAACGCGCTGGCGAGTCGCAAGTCACGTAAATCTCTATAGCGTCTCGACCCACCAGCAGCCATCAGTAGCGTGACCACTCCA